>RJWH01011426.1:0-12287 GCA_004363575.1 Solenodon paradoxus | reverse complement strand
GGAAAGGAAGATGCACGGTGGGAGAGGCAGGGTCTGGAAGATGAGCGTCCCCCTCTGACTGCTTTGCTGTTCTCAGTGATTAAGAAGCAAGATCTCCTGCTGATCTCGGAGGGGAGGGCATAGTAACCTGAAAGAGAGTGAGTGACCAGGGCCCCAAGCTGACTCCCGCCAATTTATACATCCTTAGCCCCCAACCTGTGATACATCACCTTATGTGACAAAAATTTGCAGGTGGGGTTCAGTTGAGGAACTTGTAATAGAAAGACGACACTAGATGGTGGGAATAGGCCCAATCACAAAGACCCCTTCACAGGAAGAATGGACAGATGGGTCAGGTCAGAGAAGGAGATGTGATAACGGGAAGAAAGAGTGGAAGGAAGCGTTGTGAAGGAAGAGGGGCCACAATTCAAGGAACTTGGGCACCTCTAGAAGTGGGAAAGGGCAGGGTGACAGTTTCCCCTAACTTCCCAAAAGAGCCTTGCCTGCCGACACCTTGATTTTAGACTTCTGGCCTCCAGAAATGTAAGAGAATACATTTCTGCCACTTTCACCTCCCAGTGCATGTGGTGTGGCACGGCTGCCCAGGACACTCATCACTGGGGTCTTCTTGAAGAGCAAGAATGAGCTTTTATCATCTCAATTCTTTGTGGTGGTCCCCACATGGAGGGCCCTTGGTCCTCCCACTGTGTACCCACCTCCAGCTTTTCAAGGCCAGGGAGGCTGTCCCCTGCCCTGCGCAGGGGTCATTGTACTCTCCAGTTCTCGGCGATTCGTACAGATGAGCTATGTGGTCGCCAACATTATGCTGGATTGTGAGACCATCTGAGGGAGAAGGGAAGGGCTCCAATAGCCTCCTGGACAATGGAAAGTTCTTGGAACGCATCCCATACAAAGTGCATGACAGAAACAGAGAAAACTGTCTGGAGGCATGGGGGTGGATGGAGAGGCCAGAGCAGTGTATTCCACCCTGGGTTTGAGGATATTGCTAAAACAAGTCCAGTAGAATGAGCCCAATTCAGATTGAGGCAGACAAACCAGGCCAGGAGAATGAAAAACAATAATCACCTACCAAATGCCAGGCATGTGCTCAATTTTATATGTGAAATTTATGAAGTTTGTTTGTAACCCCATTTCATGGAGAAGAAAAGTAGCTAAGATCACAGTATATGATCAGTAAATGCAGTAAATAACAGAAGACTGGAACCAGGTCTGTCCTGCCCCACAGTCTGAGCACTGATTCCTTGTGACCCAGCTCTCCTCACAGAGGTTTCTGGGTGCTCCAAGTAGGAGGAAGGGTGCTTCAGGGAAGACAGGGGCATCTGGGCTGGAGGTGGAGGCACAGCAGGTGATGGAGTATCTCGTGGACATATTGTAGTGACCAAAAGTTTAAGGGAGTAGAAGGGGCCACCTGCTACGACTCCCAGGTGTCCAGCACAGAAGTGTCAACTTGGGGAGGAGCTAGAGGAGGAGCATGGTCAGGGGGCTGTGGTGTCCACCAGGCAGGCAGACATAGGGCATGAGCTCTGAACTTCATGGCCAGGCCTCTACAGAAGAAGGCTGGTGGAGGACAAAGCCGAAAGGGAGGTCTAGGGTGACAGCTGGGTGGGGGATGGGGTTGAGCCCCTTGCTTAACCTCTGGGTGCAGCTGACTGTGAGCAGGCTGGGCCAGGCCAGGCATCCAGAACATCCACACCAACAACTCAGACAAGGACCCAGAAACACAGGGTTCTGACTACTGGAGTGTGGCCGGGGGTGAGTTTTCTTCTTCTTGCTTGACAGGTAACTGGGTAGGAACGAAATGGGCATCAGTGGGCCCTTCCCATGGTCAGGCAGCTCTCGTCACTCCTGTGTCTTTCTCGGGTCGCCACTACATGTTATATAAACTGGGGGCTTACAGACAACAGAAAGGTATTCCCTCACAGTCTGGAGGCCAGAAGTCTGACACCACGTGTCTCTGTGTCTTTCCCTCTTTAAGAACACCTGCCATAGAACTTAAGTTCCACTCTAAATCCAGAATGGCCCCATCTTGAGATCCTTAATTAATCACAATTGCAAAGACCCTATTTCCAAATAAGGGCAATCCTAAGGTTCCAAACAGACATGAATTTAGTTGACATGATTCAACCCACTGCACCATCCTTTCAACAATCCCAAGAAAGAGACCTCAGAAGCCCTGACTATAACTGAGCATACAGGTTCAGAAAGTGAAGAGATCACCAGAAATCAGAGGCAGGGACATGTGACAGAGCAGGGCTTACCTCCAAAGCCCTAACACACGTGTTCTCCTGACCCTCATACCAGTTATGCAAGAGTTTGGTCCACAGATGCCAGAGGGGATGCTGGGGAGGTAGACTGGGCTGCGAGTGAGAACACAAACCCCAGGCTGGGTTGCCTCACTGCACTTCCCTTTCACCCTGAAGGCCTGTTTGTCCACGATAAAATCCGGCATTATAGAGTGGGACTTTTACAATCCATATGTCCAACAGAGGACTCATATCAGGAACACACAAGATGTACAAACACATCAAGAGGTTCTAAGAGAAGAAAGACACAACCCAACAGAAAGATGAGGGGAGAAAAATTGACAGAGGCTATCCTGTGACAATAAATATATACGAAAATGCATTTAACTTAATTAGTCGTTAGGAAAGTGTAAAGTAAAATCTCAATAAGATATCAATAAAGAACCAGCAAAAGTTGAAAAGAGGGAGAATGCCAAGTGTTGGAGAGGCTATAAACTCATCCTCTGCTGAAGGGGGTGTGACTGAGGTGACCACTCTGGAGATGTGTGGCGACATCTGCCACAGCTGGATCACATGCTTTTTCATGCAACATCCCTACTTATGGGCTTTGGTGACATGGCATATAGGAATATAGAAAACAACTGGGAAATAAATGAGAAACTTGAAAAGTACAAAGATATCAATCAAGATTAGCGTTGATCAGAGAATCCATTTACACAAGAGTCATTCCTCATACAGACAAATGAAAACAGCAAACTGTAACTACAAATGAGAAAAAGCAAACTAACTACAAATGAGAACAAGCAAACTATGTGTAATAGTATGAACGAATCCCACACATATAATGTTAAGACATGTAAGATGACCAAATGGAAATAAATTTCACTTACAGAAAATTCATGATGTAATCTCAGGTGTTAAAAAGGAACACATTCAGCTACACACTTAAGAGTTACATTCTCTTGTATGTGTGTTAAATTCAGTAAAAGTTTAAAATATCCTTTAGGGGAGATTGACTTCCGGATGGTGATTTGATGGGATGTACTTTCGGGTTACTCCCCACAGAAACCGGGAAAAATAAAACAACAAAAAAAATCACCTATTGTCTTGAGACAAACACCAAGAATCAACCGGCACTTCAGCTGGAGACAGAACAGCTGACCACAAATGGTGGCTGAGGGCACCAGGTGAAGTTCTCAGCTAAGTCGCAGATTTGGATTTGGGATGGAGCTTGGGAGTCTCTTGACGTGCAGTGGGGCGGAGGCTAAGGATTTCCCGAGCAGCTGCAGAAGCAGCAAGAGGCGCCACCAGTGGAGCTGTGATGCGGCACCACTGAAGGGCCTACTTTGGAGGGGGTGAAAGGAGAGCCAGCATACCCGGAGCGGAACTGGAGTCTATGCGGTGAAATTGCACTGTGAGCGGCTATAACAGGAAATCCGCCAGAGCTAAAAGCCCTCCCACAACCATTTCAAGCCAGTGCCTGTGGTCTACTGAGCAGAAATCCCGCCCACCGCGTATCTACCCACTGGAAACCCCACCCATCTGATATCCCACCCCTGGATTACAGTGAGAAGGCTGTCTGGAGCCTCAATGCTACCCGCTATCACCACCTGGTGGGTAGATGAGAAACTGCAGGCTGATTGCCAATCCTGGGCAAGTCAAACCTACACAATGCTGGGGAAACCAAACCCTCAGAAATATTAGCATAATACTGAATAGAGCAAAGGCATAGAGAAATATACATGAAATGATGAAAGCAATAAAAAAAGCCCAGGGTAAAATCTGAATACAGCAGAGGTTTGTAAATTACCTGAAGAGGAATTTAGGGTAACAGTGATTAACATACTCATGGGAATCCAGAAATCAGTAGAGGCAGTAGACGAGAATGTTAGGAAACAAAGAGAGGAACTAAAACAAGACATTGAACAGGTAAGAGACACGATGGCTGAATTAAAGAGCTCAATAGAGGGACTCAACGATAGGATAGATGAAGCTTCCAATAGAATCAGTGATCTGGAAGATAGGACAGAGGAACTCAATGAAGCAAACCAGCAAAGACATAAAAAAATTAAAGAATCGAAGACAGCATTCAAGATCTCTGGGATAACATCAAAAGGGACATTAGCATCACAGGGGTCCCAGAGGAAGAGAGAGAAAAGGGGACAGAAACCATATTTGAATAATAGATGACAACTTCCCCAATATGAAGAATGAAGCAAGCCTCCAGATCTAGGAAGCTAAAAGAGTTCCTAATTAAAAAAAAAACCCAGAATACACCTAGACACATCATCATAAAAATGTCAAAAATACAAGATAAAGGAAGACTATTAAAAGCGGCCAGAGAAAATTGTGTCACATACAGAGGAGCTCCATAAGATTGTCAGCGGACTTCTCAAGTGAAACTCTACAGGCCAGAAGGGAAGGGCATAATATATGCAAAGTGCTGAGAAAAGGGGATTTTCAACCTAGGATGCTATCTATATCTGGCAAGATTATTATTCAGAACTGAAGGAATGATAAAAAATGTTTTCTGACAAGCAAAAGTTAAAGGAGTTCATCACGACAAACAAGCTTTGCAAAAAATATTTAAGAATGCTCTATAAAGTGTAAAGAAACCACACAGAAACACAGTTTAAGACAGTGGAGAGGAAGAAAGTGGAGAGGAAGAGAAGAGAACAAAAATGTGGATAGTTGGAATGAGTGGAAGACTAATAAGCTTTCAAATAAAATTAGGTAGTAAACATAGAACTGTGAATGCTAACTTCAGGGTAATCTCAAAATACAGCCGCGGGGAGAAAGCGAAGATGAAAACAGAAGGCGAAATCAATCAACACATAACCGCACCCACCCGACCTAAAAAGAGAAAGTGAACAAAGTCATCATCTGGAGCAACATACAAAAGACAAATTATAAAATGACACTAAGCAGCTATGTATCAATAATGACCCTAAACGTTGATGAACTGAACTCACCAGTCAAATGACGCAGAGTGGCTGAATGGGTTAAAAAGCGTAACCCAACCTTCTGCTGCATTCAGGATCCCATGATTATTGTGGCCCCATTCACAATAGCTAAAACCTGGAAATTACCCAAGTGCCCAGCATTACATGAGAGGATCAAGGAGATGTGGAGCATGTACAATGGAATACTACACAGCCCTTAGAAGAGATGAAAGCCTGTCATTTGAATCCACATGGATGGAACTAGAGGGGATTATGCTAAGTGAAACAAGCCAAGAGAAGAAAGATCCATACCAGATGACTTCACTTATAAATGGTATGTGAATAGACAAAAGAAAGGAACAGATGAAACATAACCAACCCTGAAGCATTTGCAACAGAACTGAGGTTACAAAAGGGAATGGGGCGGGCGGGGGCAAATGGTGGTGGAGTCCACTGGACAGTGGGGAAGAACACTTGGTGATTTGGTGGAGGGCAAGGTGTGCTGAAATACATCTAAGAAATGGGGAACCCATACATAGGAAATTATTTTGATACAATAATTACTGCAATGAAAAATAAATTTTAAAATATCCTTTAAAACAAATGCTGCTTGAAAATCCTTACCAGCCGATACCCTCATGTGGGATGGACTTAGAAAGGGTCTCACTGGGGGACATTGCTGAGCAGGAGAGTCCAGGGAAGACATGTAGAGAGGAAACAGTAAATGCCAGGGGGGAGTCCACAGACAGAGCACAAATAGAAGCCCTTCCACCCAGAGAAATGGAGGCCCTGATAACAGGCAAGAAAAGAATAGAAAAGACCTTACTCACGTGGCAGATGGCCTTTCTAGTCGAGAAGTTCCAGGCACGCAGCATCTCCTCATGCACAGCGTTGGCCATGCTTTTATCAACTCTCTGTCCATATAAAATATTACACAGCTTGGTCTCAATGAAGCTCACTTTACCCTCTTGGAGACGGTAGGGTGGGGGCAGATGCCCTGTGGGGATAAGTAAGAGATCAGCGAGGCAATATGGCCTGGCCAGGAAGTGCAGGCTACCCTGCAACCCACTCCCAATACTGCCCAGTAAAACGGATTTTCTTAGCACAGCTGAGTTTTCAATATAGCTTTAGTCTTCTGCCCATTCCTAATAAGCACCTCTCTTGTTTCTCGATCTTTCTCCAAATCATCCTATTCCTTCCAACTCTCTCGTAGCAGTAGAACACATCTCTTCTATTCAACAAAATAAAAGGGCAAATCTCCCAACACAGGCTAGCAACCAGGGTTAAATTCACCGGAACTTAGCAATCATTCACTAACCACGTACCGTTTCATCCCACCATTCTCCATTCATCTGTCACTAATCTTACCTCCATCTTTCCATCTACCCATTCTTCCATCTACTTATCTGTCTTCATCCAGGCACTCTTCCATTGATTGCCCACCCATCCACCTTTTCATCCCTCTCTCCGTCCTCCCTCTCCATCTGTCAATACATCCATCTACACCAATATGCCCACCGTCCACACAGCCACCCATTTTCCTTCCCTACCCACTCAGCTGCCATCACCCCCTTCCCAACCATCCTCTCAGTCAGTAACTCAGCAGTCCTCCTGCTGTTATTTTTAAAAGAAGCATTTTAAGAAACCTAGGAAGGAAAGAAGGAAGGGAGAAAGAAAGGAAGGGAGGGAGGAGGAAAGAAGGAAGGAGGAAGGAAGGAAAGAAGGAAGGAAGGAATGAAGGAAGTAGGAAGGAAGGAAGGAAAGAAGGAAGGAAGGAAGGAAGGAAGGAGGAATATAGGAAGGAAAGAAGGAAGGGAGAGAGAGAGGGAGGGAGGAAAGGAGGGAGCGAGGGAAAGAGAGGGGAAGGAAGGGAAGAATCTCTTTCTTCTATCTGTCTCTTATTGTTGGTTTTCCACCCAACCCTACGTCTGAATCTGGGTCCTTGAGTCTCACTTGGTCCACACATCAGCATCTCAGCTGCCTTAGCCACAGGCTTGTGCCCTCCTGTTGATATCTTTCAGACGTAAATGATAGAGGGAAAATTTTATTTAAAGAGTGAGTGAAGGAAATAAACAGAATTACTTTAGATTTAGTAAGTGATATTGAGGAAATTAAATATATAGTATATATGTATATATGTGTGTATATATACATACATACATAGATAGATATAGATATCTATATGTAGATATATAGATACAGATATATAGAGAGATATATATAGAGATATATATAGATAGATAGATAGATAGATAGATATAGGAATACCTCTTTTAGCTTACATGACCAAGGAAATAGGCCCCACAAAGCTGTGAGCTTTTGTGGTGGGGAAGACAGCAGACTAAGGGCCTTAGCTGAAGATGCCCTTGGCATGTGAAGGGTAGAAAGGAGGCTTGCTGGCTGGGAAGGTAAGTGCATGTGTGCGTGTACACATGTGTGTGAATGCGAGGGGTTAGTTATAATTAGAATTTCTAACACTGCATGGGAAAGGGTCAGGGATGTTGGGAAAGCCCATTCAGTGAAGACATGGACTATCCACAATGCCTGGAGCACCTCTGTCAAGAAACACCATACCAAATTATGATCCAGCACACAGACACAAATAAGTCATTTCAGGTCCAAGAACCTGGGAGCCTTGAGAACCCAGATCTTAGATTCCAAAAGTCAAAGATTTCAGAAACTTGGGGAACTCTGAAGCTTTAGAATCATACCCTTTTGCACAACTAGAATGAGTCAAGGTCAGTGGCCACTTTACCTGGGGACCCTCCACCTCCCTCTCCTCTTTTTCCTCCCCCCTTCTCATCACCCACCACTCTGCCACCTCTCCCAAAGTCACTCACTGTCCTCGGTGACCATTCCCCAGCCAGTGATCCAACAGGACGCATTACTAGGCAGCAGCATGCCAGGGGTCGCGAGACAGGCCGGGAGAACGTAGGAGGTGAAGTTCACGGGCAGGTGCAGTTGCAACATGGCTATGTCACTCCCGAATCGGTGAAGTTTCTCAAAATCTGGGTGTATGACAATGCGGCTTACGGACATCTTCTGGGTGTGTGGGGTGTGCTGGTACAGGTGGGTGCTTCCCAACACAACCTGGTAGAATTCTGGGGCCTTCGATTTGCTGGAGGAGGAAGAGCCCATTGCAGCTGTGGTCTCTGCGTGTGGCTGGCTCTCCCGCAGCCTTATCTGAGGGCGCATACCGCGCTGGATCCCTCCACCCCACATGATCCCCACTTTCCAACCATCAGGAGCCCTGCTTTCTTGAGGCTGCTTGTTATTCTACGCACAACCCGAGCACATATGTCTTGCCTTCACACTCAGAATCGGAGGAGCAAACGTTTGAATGCTGTAGGGTTCTAGGTGGGGACATCGAATCCCAGCCCTTTGAATGTACACAAGAGGAGCAATGGACCAGTCCCTGCCTTGGGGCCCTTGGCAAGGCTACCCATGGCTCTTCTTCTGGTCCCCAAAACTTTTCTGTCCCACCTTTCCTTCGACACTTGCTGCCCATAGGGGCTTACTGACTTGGTTACAGTACTCACAAATGATTTGTTAAATGAGCAGAGGAGTGAAGCTCTTCTCGTTCCCTGAACCAGAGGGAGAAAGCTTCCCTGCTTCCTGGCATCGTGTGCCTGGCTCATCCACCAGCAGAGGCCTCCCACACCCCCACGCTAAACTCTTCCCCTCCATAAGCCCCTGCAGCTGCACACCAACTCATACTCAGACCTTACGCCCTTGTCACCCATGTGAGGGTTCGCCTTTCTCACCCACTTTGGTCCTCCTCTCCTCACGGGATGGTGACCCGCGGTGGGGCATCACCATTCCTTATGCGACACAAGGCCTCACATGGGGCGCACAGGGCACAGAGTCGATGCGGCAGGACTCTGGGCGCTCAAAGCCACCAGGCACCCAGGTTCCCTCTCCCTGAAATGAGCCTTAATGGCCCTGTTCACCGGGGCCCCTCCTCATCTGTTCAGAAGCTAGGTCCAGGGCAGGTCCAGCAGGGTCAGAGAAATTAGACTCCTAAGAGGACACTCCATGGTCAGAGAGCCCCATACCTCCCGCCAGCCTGGCACACAGGCATGTAGCTTTGAAGAAATGATGGAAAACCCCACCAGTCCTAAACACTTCTGGCCATAACTGCAACCCTAGGTCCCAGCTAAGAGTCTGATGCTCAGGAATTCGGGTAGATTTTCGAGACGCTATGGCCTGAGGCAGCAAAGAGCTTTTGCACAGATGGTAGCGAGGATGGACACTGCTAATATGGAGCACGTCTTTGCTGAGGACAGGCATGGGAGCTGAAGATGGAGGAGGAGGAAGATCTGGGCAGGTAAGCAGAGAGGGCCAACCGATTGGAGGGTACCTGGGTTAAAAGTGGGAATGGCATGCATTTTCCCCATAGCGAAGCCCTGAGGACCTGGCATGGGACACCCTCATTCATTTCTCCTCCTCCCTGGCCTCCCCGTCTCTGTTCTTCTGCTGGGGCCCCAGGAAAGAGGACTCACTTGAGAAAGCAGTGCGCGGTAGAAACCAGCCAATGGGACTCAATGAGGGCAGCTCCACAGAGATGCCCGCCCCGGTAGAGCAGGCTGGCCTGCCACGGCCACTGGCCATCCGACACATCCTGGCCACCGTGGATCTTCCCCATGACCTTGGGCTTCCCGCACACTGTAGAGAGAGCCCCCACCCAGCCTGTGATAGAAACAGCAGTGGCACCAAATGCCATTATCAGGGAGGCCCTCTTCCACTTCACAAATGGGAATGACAAGGCTTAGGGTCAAGGAGCAGGCCAAAATGACAGGGCTTCCGAGAATCTGCATTCACTGGTGTCACCATGGACTGGGCAGAAGAGCATACGAGACCTGTGGGCATGAGATTCTGGTGGTCCCAACAGCTGGAACGGCATCTATGGGAGACACAGCCCTGCAGAGGCCTGCCAGGGGCCCACCCACAGATGTGCCTCCACGGCACACCTCTGTGCCAACTCTGCAGGTCCAAGAACCCAGGACTCAGAGGCAACCAGCTCAAGATACGGTTTCTGGCCCATCCCTCTGGCTCAGGTTGCGAAGGTGTGGTCTTGTAAAGTCCAGGCACCCAGGTTCAGACCTAACAGGTATGGTGGGGATAAAAATATAAAAATTAAAGAATACATCATGGCTTCTAAGGGCTCGTGCCCACCATCTCCCCCAGTATCTCAGGGAAGCAGTGGTGATTTGGGACCTGGGGAGGGTCGTTCTCCCCGAATCAGGAATCTCCGTTTCTAAGAGGATGGTGCGGCACATCTGCTAGTTCCAGGGCTCACGCCCTGTGGCCCAGCCTCCTGAGAGGGCCCACGGAAGTGTCCGGTCTGGCTCCATGCGCTCAGGAAGGGGAATGTACCCCCGGCCCCAGAGACCCTCATCCAGCAGGTCTGGGGCTCTCCTCCACCCGCCCCAGGGTGGGCCTCATGGCCACCGTAGCCCTGATCACGTACTGGTCACAGCTCCTCCCACCCCACGCTGACCCCACACCTGCGGCCAACCGCTGCGCACTGGGGTCCGGATCGGGCTCTGCTGGGCCCCCACCTCCCCCGCGGGCATCGATGCCCCCCCAGGACCATGACCCAGTCAGGGTCATCCACAACAGCATCCAGCACAGGGACCCCTGCCTGCCTGGGCCTTTGTGTTGCGCCTCTGCTGCCATCACCAGGGCCGCTGACCTGACCTGACCCCCTTCTGACCCCACCATGACCCCTGTCCTAGTCAGTTCCAGCCAGTTCCCAGCCGCTTCAGGCCTTGACCCCGCCCTCTTTCCATCTGGAGCCCGGTCTCTGACTCCGCCCCAGCCCTGACCCCGCCCTGATCACCGAGGAACCGGCCCTGACCCTTCATAATTTTGCCAAGACTCCTGGGGAGCCTAGCCTTTGACCCCACCCTGACACGCAGGACTGGCCTGACCGTGACCCGGAGTCTTGACCTCATCCTAACCCACCTTGACACCCGCCACACGCAACCCTCACCCAGCCCTGACCCGACATCTGGACGTAAACCCACTCACAGTACGCCTTGGCCGTGTCCTAGCTCAGCCCAACTCCACAATCCCGTCTGAGCCCCCAAGCCAGCTTCTGATCCGGTCTGAGCAGAGCCTGGGCCCCAATGTAATCAAGCATTTCAAGAAATTAATGAAAAAGAAAAGTAAACTATGTCCAGAAAATAGAGTGGGTATGAAAGGCTAGTCATAAAAGAGAGTTAAAAGTCTCACAAACAGGAAAACAATGCTTATTTTGCTTGTTCTGTAGAAAAAGAAACATTAAGACATGTCATTTCCAACCATCAAGTTGCAAACTTCTTCTGAGATTAATAAACACTCCTAATTCTTTGTTAATCAATGATTTTCTCACTGAGTGACGGGAAGCAACTTGATTTCAAAGAAATATTCCCTGTTGTCTACTCAGGAGAAAGTGTCCTGAACTGGTTGCTGTTAGAGGTAAGACCCTATTATTTCACTTTTATTTCATATGTGTCTATCATCCTGGACTGTAAACTCCAGACTAGAAAGACATTATTCTATTTATCCTGAGATTATGGGTAAGAGATACACAATATACGCTAACATAGCATTTTGTGTTTGCTGTTGCTCTTAATGAAAGCAGAAACCAGCAGAAGACAATCTTACTTACTAGTTAAGAACCTAAATGTCAGTAAAATTTAAAAATTACTTAGAATTTGGAAAAAGTATACTTAGTGTTAAGACTATGTATTTCAGAAGAGAGACTAAAAGAATTCATAAATTTTTTTAAAGGGAATATGAAATTGGTGAAGGTGAAGTGGAGATAGTAGAAATCTTATTAAATGAATTAAGATTGAGGTATCTATGGAATAATGAGTTGGATTTGACCAAATGGCATTTCGATGTTCAGAGCTGGAATTGGAAGTGTGTGTTTAGATTGGAGATGCAGGCTAGAGTAGTCTAAGGGTGGCGTGACACGTGAAGCAGTGGGAGCGGAGACATCATGAAAAGAAAGCACGTGAAAGAAAATCAGAGACCAAAACACGGAAAAGAACCAACTAGAGCAGCCAGGGAGAGACTCAGACTGCACAGGGTAAGTGCAAACCACAGAGAGACT
>RJWH01011425.1:0-12287 GCA_004363575.1 Solenodon paradoxus | reverse complement strand
GGGCGATGACTCAAGTGACAAATGAGATGTAAAATTAAAAGAAAATGTTCAAACAGGCCAAACTGGTTTTCAGAATCTTTTCTGGTTTTCCTTGGCCAAAGGTATTGAATGTGGACGGCTTTGGGGAGTATGTAAAACTAATGTATTAAAAGATCAGGTTGTCAGAGGATTTGGATTCATGTTCTTGCCTGTTGTTTTTATTGTTAAGTACAAACCCCTAAGACTTAGGAGAGTTTGATTTTGGGAGACGCTTGTCTCTAAGTTGTCTTTATGTTTCCTTCTAAGGTGGGTGTTCAGCCCAACCAAGAAGCAGGCTCTGTGCGCAGGCAGGGAATATGCCCCCTGTGGTTACCAGTGGTGATCCTGTGTCTGATTTGAGCTTCTATACATTTTTCATAGGGACAGGGAAGGTAAGTGGGTCAACCAGATGCTTTAAAATAGTGCAGAAATTAGTGGTGCTGGAAAGGAAATGGCTCGTAATCTTAGTAGAGTCTTACCTCCTTGATGAGTTGAGAATGTTGGTCTCACAGTATCTGGCTGGGGCTGTAAGAAGGCTGCTGCGTGTGGAAATATCAAGAATCTCCAAGAAACTCCCAAAATGGCAGCTAGATAGAGTTGTAGCATGCTATGCTTATTTTAAAACAAGGGCCGGTGGCTTTTTATGAGTTTGGCTTGAGTTAAAGATTCTCTTACTATTGTGGCATTAGATCTGTTTGGGCTCTAATTTTTCGTGTATTTTTTTCCTTTTAGATAGATGGAGAGAGAGACAGAGAGAGAGAGAGACAGAGACAGAGACAGAGACAGACACAGAGAGAGACACAGAGACAGAGACAGAGAGACAGAGAGGGAGAGAGGGAGAGAGGTGTGTGTTTAAGTCAGTGAATCTTTTGAGAGATTGTGTGAAGGACAAATAAATGTTAAAGAGTACAAATAAGATAAACTGGGCAAGTCCTTGGACTCTCTGTTGCCAGGGTGGGTGGTGGTAAGTGCCCCTTGCAGCGGTCCCATGGGAAAGAAAGTTTGCCTCTGCAAAGAGACCAGACCACAGCGACCAGCTGAGTCACATGGTGGGAGGGGGGGCTCTTCTTTCTCCTCCACATCCCAGCCCCTGATGTCACCAATCTATTCTTTCCTGGGAGCATTCATTAGCATTCACGGGGTGCCTTCTGCAGGAGGAAGGAGCTGGAGTTGAGCTGTGGGGGGCGGGCCTCCCCCTCCGAGCCGCACAATCGCACAGAAAGGCTGTTTTATAACTGGGATCCTCGGTGACGCGCCGCCCGCTCCTTGGCAGCTGTCTCTGGACCAGTAGGCAGAGGGACACTGACGCTGACGGGACTGGGCATCTTGGAAGGCGCTGCCCGTCGACTGTAGGGAAGAACAGATCTCTCAATCACACGGTGTAAATAAGAGCCGGAGGGGAGCCTGAAAGGAAGAGGAGGGGAAAGTGTGTGTTGGGGAGCCGGGCAAAGCATTTTTGGTGGATGGTCTGAAGCCAGCCATGGAAACTGCAGCCGAGGAAAATGCTGAACAAAGCCAACATAGAAAAGGTACCCAGCGCTCAGACAAGTGCCTGCTTAAAGCTTTTCCCCGGGGGTGCTAGAGCGGGCTAGCCTGATTTCGTCTCGCTGTAAAACAGCTCTGAGACACCCCCTGGGGCACGGCTTGCTTTTAGGGTGTTTGGGTTTGCCCCTGTCGGGCTGATGGGAACAGAGCCGCCTGTTTTTTACTCCCGCTGGTTCCAAATCTTCCTACGGCACATGGTGCTTGCTAGAGGGATGGGTGTCCCCTTGGGTAGCGGATTGGGAAACTGGCTCTCTTTGAAATTAAGGGAATGATCCGTAATTGAAGTCCTGTGTTCTGCATACTATATTCTAGGGACAGGGGACACATTGTTGTCTGTGAAGCTGAGGAGGAGCTGGAGGGGCACGCATATTAAATATGCTTGGTTTGCGAATGCTGTCGTGCTCTGGGCATTTTCTCATGATCTTACTGAATACCACTGCTCTTCCTGTGGATCAGGCCCCTGTCATAGCCATTTACAGCTGGAGCTTGAGAAGAGGGGACATCCGCTGTGTCACCTACTGCTGATGGAAGAGGTTGGGATGGGGGGTTGGGGGGGGGTCTTCTATTTATGGCTTGGAGATAAAGGGAAGAAAAATTGATCAGGGTCTCATTCCTTCAAAGGAATCTTACATCATGTCCCAATTTTGCCCTATACAACGGCATGTTTTGAGAAAGAAATGTTTTGCAGTAAGAAAATGGCAGAAAATCAAAGTTAAAATAAATCTGTCCTTTCTTTTAAGATGAGGGCTGGTCTCAAGCTCAATATCCCAAGAATCTGCTTGACTGCCTTTAGGTTAACGGCCACGCACTGCATTGAAATTTCTCTCCTTCACCCAAAGTTGGCACAAGAGCATACAATCTGTGACTATCATATTGGCACAAAGATCAAAAGCCACCATGCCCATAAGGTGATTTCGCCGGGGCCTGGTGTCCACTGCAATGGTCCCTAAAGGGCAGTCATTCTCCAGGAGAATAGAACTCTCTTTGACTTCTGAATATATAGGTTGGACTGTCTGGAATTGCTGGTAGTCAACCATTTTACACCTACAAAACGCCGTATATTTCGACTTCACAGCATGCTGGGGTGAAGAGGGCTGGTTTTTATAGGGAAAAATAAGTTCTTCCCTGCACACAAATCTCTTTGTATTTGAAACACAGCAGATTGATTTTGTGATGAATTTTTTCAGTATACAATATACGAGCATTGGCTCTTTTTATCATTTCCAAGTGTATAGGTCCTGACATGAAATATACGGAGCACTTCAGTTTAAAAATGGGTAGTTCTGTTCAATCCCTGCAGCAAACCCACCTCTCCTGCTGCTAGCGAGCGAAAAAACCAAACAAACAGAAAACACGCGATAGCAAACAGCATCAGAAAGAAAAACAAGCCTTGCCTTTGCTTGTCTGTATGTATTTTTCATTTACACAAATGACCCAGCAGCTGATGGCGCTGAGACACTGAGCTGGGAGTTTAAAGGTCAATTTCCATGCCGCCTGGAGGTGAGCTGTGGGGGAGTGTCGCCATGTCAGGGTATTATTGTGAGGAAGCCCAGCACCGTTTAGAGCAAGTTTTTCCTAAAACAGACAACTCCGTCTCATACACACTTTTCATCAATACGGTGTTTGCCAGGGACAGGGACGACCACTTCCGTTCTCTGCCAATACATGCCTTCTGCGTTTTCTCTCCAAAAGCAAGGAGGGCCATAAAGTGAGTCCAAAATCCTCATTACACCATGACGTGTCTGCTCCTCCTGTAATTGTATGCACCGCTATCAGTTTAGGGCAATTGAATATTCATGAATAACAAATCTGCTGACCACCACTCCAGGACTGACAATCTGTCAATGAAATTAGGGAGGGTTTTAGGGGCTCAATGAGAAGCCAAAGATAATTCGGAAGAACTCAAAAAAAAAAAAAAAATGATCAGCATTGATAGCACTGGGCTGTTGGTTCAAGCAGACATGTCACATGTCTCAGACCTGGTGGAGTAAGAATGGCTCTTTGCTGCGACAGCTGGGGTGTGACCATTGAGGTCCCTCCTGGAAATGTCGCTCTGGAAGGTGGCTTTGCGGCTGGTTCTCATTTAGATGAACATCTTCATCTCCCAGCTGCACAAAGTCAAAACTCACACGCGAGTCTCATCTTTGCAGTTTGCCCGGCTCGCTCTTCCATTAGTATTCAGGGCACACGCAGAGGCATCAAATGGCAGTCACCCGTTTTTGTCCATGCCGATCGTCCCCGTAACCCTTCGGATTGGGCCTTAAATGTAGAAAAGAAATGTTTGGCTCATTGACATGAACATTTGGCATGATTAGAGACTGCATTATATAATTCTTGAGTTGGTGGAATTTTTTTTTTTCCTTTTAAGTCTTTCAGCGAGGGATTTCATTTCCTAAATTTAACCCCGTCCGTATTGTCGCTTCCCACAGAGTTCTTATTTATGGATATATTTCTCCTTCTGTTCCTCCTTCCCCCCTTTCACTTTCAAGAGTTAGTGCTAGGAGCGATACCTGTCTCTTCCGTATGAGAAGACATAACACTTGCTCTTTTAATCGTTTGAAAGTGTGTAGTTCAGTAGCATTACGTACAAAGTGCTTTAATTTGAACATTGGTGGTTTTCTTCAGTCCTTGCATCGAGTCTGTCACCCTTCCACCAACAAAACAAAACCAACAAACACTGAATATTATTGTCCAACAGCCCGTAGCCAGTAGCTTGTGAATGAATAACTTTAGATGATCATTAGTGTTCGTGATCAGTATCAATTCAACCGGGCTTTGGAAATTGACCTTAACTTTTCTAGTTGCTATTCCCTCCTGGGAGTTCTCGGCAGGACAGAGAGAGCTGTTTCTTTAAATCAAAATGACTGTTGCTGTTTTAAACAAAAATAATCCAAGTCCCTAAAAAAAAAAAAGAAGAAGAAAGCATATGTATGTTGGAAAAAGTCCCCACGCTTTTGTCACAGAACACTACCAGATGACCACAATTCACAAGCAGCCCTGAGTAGATATTAGAGGATTTGTAATGAGAGCAAGTAGGCTTTCTCAGATGAATGTAAGAAATACCAAATGATTACAAACGACAGGTTTTTAAATGGGAAGCATTCAATGAAATCAAAATGTGAGGATTGAATAAGCAGATTCACTGAAATAGAATAAGTTCAGGAAATGAATAAGAGAATCAAAGCTAATAAAAGAGTTGGGAGTTTTTGGTTTCTATTGATTTCAGCGGCGTATTACTTGATGCCAATTCATCTGTGAGCACCAGTGTACCCGGAATTGCTGGAGAAGGTAATCACGAGGTCGGAAAGCAATTGCTCGGTTGCTCTAGTGTGTGGAAAAAGCAACAACTAGGTTTCTGTGATGCCAATTCTTTGTCTTATATATGGGAAGTTGTTGGAATCTACCAAGACCATGATAGTGCGACCAACTATGCTCTTGTGGATGGTGGCTGAAATAAATTCCCAAATTCCAGGCATCAAGTTCCCAACCACATAGGAAGAAGAATGTAGTAAATTGGAAATACTGTGTCATTTGAAAGAAATGACAGAACGTAGTTGAAGTGAGACACGGCTTCAAATGGTAGGCTTGTTTAAAAAGTTAGCACATCCATGTAAAGCTTTTTCATCAGAGAGAGATCATTATTTTTTTGGTTTAGCAAAATCTGTGTTCTTTGGGTCCTTTTGTGCTTAGGGAATGCACTCCGTTCAAACACATACACAGAGCGACACATCATCATGTCACACTGCTCCTGGCCTTCCAAGAAGGAGTGGGTTTAAGATTTTTCTTGCTGTTTTCTAAGCTGATTATAGGAATACGGTTCAGAAAAAGTTTCACATGCAGAGTTTTTCTCTAAGAATTGGCCGGCGAGGACATTTCAAGAGAGGGTGTCTGGGGAATAGGCCATAAAGTATGAGCAGCCAGATGGTGCTGGACACGTGGTCGGTATGACATGGCTCTCTCCGATTGATTTTTTTTTTAAAGAAAATTCAAATATGGAAAAGATCTCAAGGATCCATTTGCTCCATCTTCAACTTTTTGTATTATTTGCATTTGCTTCCTTTTCAAGATCTGGCCTTACCATTTCATTTGACAACGAATTCGGACCCATTTCTGGAAATTTAGATTTGACTTTGTTGAAATGGAGTGGAGATCTTGAATTCCACTTATAATTCTGAAAAAATTGCACTTCTCTGTTAGTTGAAGTGCAGGTCAGTTGAGAGCAAATAATCTTAATAAAATGACTTTTTAGCCTGGTGTAGCTGAGAACATGCGAACTCACCAGTGTCCCCAGGATGTAAATTTCCTCCCACTGGAACTGGTGATGGATTGTTCCCAAGACAGGCTCCTGCTTTTCCCTTCTGGGGCCCGGATGTACATCCTTGTGAGATGGTTGGCCAAGAGCAGGGATAGCTATGGGATGGAGGGACAAGGTGACACATACTGCCTCTTAGGAGGTTACGACTCCTGGTTCACAAATATACCTGCTTATTCGTTCGCTTGTTCATTATTCACTTAATAAGGTTCTGCTTTGAAACCTCATCCTTCCTCTGTCCTCCCAAGTAACGTGGTAGGAGTAGAACGATGCTATGTGAATATAATTTTGACTTGAACCTTAATTTTTCTGATTGGTGACAGATTAAATAGCAGACAACAGTGCCAAGGACGAGAATTTGGTTTGGTTTGGTTTTTAATTTATGTTTTAAGAGGAAGAAGCAGCATTTTTGTTTACTTGCTTCACTTTGGTTCCCCACCTCCCAGCCTGGACCTCGATCCTGGGTCCTTGAGCTTTGCATGGTCCACACCCCGGCTGTGTCACAAGGGGGTACCCCAGAGAGGAGAATATGAATCCTTAGGCAGCCTAGTGATACATCTCTTCCGAGAAAGTGCAATAAGATAAAAAAACAAATTCCTATTTTATAGGCCGATTGGATAAATGGCATTACTTTCCCTACACATCCCAGCCTTACTAGCTGTGTTCGTTATCCAGGGTCACCCTCCATCTGGAAAGGAGCAGAGTAAATACTTTAGACTTTGGGGGGCTACATGGTGTCTGTCGTAAGTAACGCGGACACACCTCGTAACATGAAAGCAGTCACACAGAGTTTACGGACCACTGGGTGTGGCTGTGTGCTAAGAAAACTATTTACAAACACAGGTAGTGTATAGTCTATAGTTATTACATGTTCATAATTGTCACTAAGAGCTGGAAATACAGCAGGCAGAGCTTTCAAAGACCTTGCCCAGTGACTGTGATGGTTCAAGGAAGCTTTGTCTTTGTCTACTAGTTGCTTCCAGTGATAATTTCCTGGATGATAGAAAGCATGCTAATCTGAGCTTCAATGACTTCCGCCATCCTAAATCCCATTGTCTAATTCAATGAAAACATAACAAGGCACTGTCGTATCTTCCTGGATTTCCCATTGTCTGTTTCATGTCCACCTTGGATGACTGACCACCAATGTCACGGTCTTCTGTTCTTCTCCGCCCATCTCCATCTCCTTGTAGTCTTCCCTCTGCAGGGCACCAGCCAGGATCTTCCTGGGGCTCTGCACTTTCTCATCATTTCTTGCCAGTTGGCAAGAATCAATAGTTTCTTAATATGTCATTTCAAGTGGAGGCCTCTCCTTCAAGTCATGTGACTCTTTCCTAAGTGCTGGGACCCTGTCCTTGAGATTGAAATGTAGACTGTGCTTTGTGAAATTTTATAACTAATGTTATACTTAAGTCCTTAATTAAGTTTGACTCAAAAAGACAAAATAGCCATGATTGTCTTTTCTTTCCTGTCTCGATATTTGCTAGTGTACAAAGGCCTTTCCAGAAGGGAAACATCCATCCACTTGCGTTTCTGTCTCCACATCTGCTGGAGCAGTTGGATTTCTATTCAAAAGTGTCTTTTTCATGGAAGACATGTTTTTCACAGAAAACACACTAACATTAGGCAGGCATGGTTTTTGATCCATTGCCTAGTATGACCTAGGCCTGATTGCCCAAATATCTGGAAACTTCCCCCATCCATGTGAGGAGGGAGGACAGAGATTGGATGTATTCTACGCAGAGATTCCCTGAATTCCATGGCCTGGCTTAGGTGAGGCCAGTCAGTGTGGCAGGGCACCTGGAGGGTCATTTCTTCATCCACAGGGTCTCAGGATGTGCTCCCTTGCTGTCAAGCAAACATTTATTTAGCAGACATTCATGGGGCACCTGCTGTGTGCTGGTTGTGGAGAGAGACATTTCATTAAAGAAGGATGAACATTTCAAGATCAAAAGTGATGAAGCTACTTGAGATCTTCTTGCTTGAGATCAATATGGAGGGTTCACATCCACTTTACCAAGAGGAAGTCAGATCATCCCGTGAGGCAACTTGACTTTCTTCTGGTTCTTTCCACTGGTCCCACCGGCTTCCTTTACTTTGTCACAGGGTAGAGAGAAAATCTCCTGGACGGTAAGGCAAAAATGTCTATCCAGGGAGAGCTGAGAGTTAAGAACTTGGAAGAACCCTGAAATTACCATGTAGATCGGGACTCCAAACATTTCTTTAGGAGGCACAGCAGCCCAGCTCACCTCCAGACTGACCTCAGAAAAACTCTTGCTGTGCTAACCACTGCCTCAGCAAGAATTGGTGATTGCAGCCAGTGCATAGGCCACAGTAGGATAATGTGGTGGCTCCCAAAGTGTGCCCTCTGGAGTCCAGTTGTCAGATCCCACCTCAGGCGCCTTCAGTTCCTGGCTGCATGATCTTGGGCAAGTAGTTCACCTTCCGGTTGCGCTTGGTCAATTTGTACAGACCGAATAGCAGTACCTATATCATAGGCTGATTGTGACAAGGGAGGGAACAGGCACCATGTGCTTTGTGTGATGAGTATCACGTCGGACGCACTCCATCGATTATCGCTGTCATCGTTACTGACCACAAAAACAGCAGTAGCAAAAATAGTTTTCTTGTGCCATTCTGATCTTATTCTAGCATCTTTCCCTTCTTTGAATGAAAATATCTTTACCTGAAGCCAAAAACGTTTTCTCTAAAACACTACCTCGAAAAGTTGTGTCTCCATTTCTCAATCAAAAATGCCCTTGAGTTTTCAAAGGTGGCGGAGAGCGAGGTTGCAATATGGAAAGGCTCTGCAAGGTTGTAAGCATGCCTGCCTGGCCAGGGCTCTTGCTTTTTGGCCTCACCATGTGATCCTCTCCTCAGTGATCCGAAGTGCCAAATGGAGTCATAACCTCACCTTCTGATGGAATCATTACCCATGTCCATGGCAGAATTGGTTTGTTTGTTTTTTTATCCTCCAATATTTGTGGCACCCCAGAAGCTACAATCCTTTATTTGGTTTTATGAGATTCTCAGATATAAACTGGATGTAGCAATCTTATGGTCTCTTAGAAAGCTCTGGATTGTAATTCAATGCATAGTTGTCTTCAGTCTTTTCTGTGTCAGACACATTGGTAGATCTTTCTCTCCAGTCTGCTAAGAAGTGGGAATTAGAGTCATGACTAGATAGGGACCTGAGTCCCTCGGAGGCCAAGTGTCACCTTATATGTGAGTAAGCAGTGGTTCGAACCCAAGACCAGCAGCCGTTGGTCTATAAAACACTGGGAGATACTGGGAACAAGAGCTTTATCCAAGATGCACTGGACTAGAGTTGCAGATGCCAGATTTTCAGGTTGGGACTGGGTACCGTTACGGGAAGCTACCATAAGGAGGGTGCTGGTGTTGGTCTCAAAGTGACACAAAGAAAAATATTGCAAGAAGCTAAATTTTCCTTTTAAATAGTGCTGGCCCCAAATGAGCCTTCCACGAGGTTGGGTGGGTGGGGATGGAAAAAAAGAAAAAAAGATCATTTTGGTCATTTTTGGAAACTTCAGTTCACAAATGGAGGTGGAGACTCCGGCGTTCTCAATGTCTCATGCTGAGTGGATCAGGTGATACTGACAGGTTGCATTTCGATAGCATATTTTTTTTTTTAAAAGATGTCCTATTTCCTTGAACTATATGATAAAAGAATCAATTAAAATGCTGATATCGAATCTTTGCTGGAGATAGAGACACTGACTCTTTGCCACCTGAAATTGGCAGTGAACAGCAGAGCTGACATGGAAATTGGCAGGTACCACTGGATGTACCCAGGCTCAAAGCACCACCAGTACCATCCCGTGCCAACCCTGGGGGACAGGGCTAGCCCCTTGAGCAGTCCAGGTAAATACAGCCTCGGGGTGACCTCTAACAGCAAGTCAACTGTTCTCTTTAATATTTGTACTGGCTCTTTCAGTTTGGTGACATTTTATGTTTTGCTTGATGCATTCATTTGTTCACAGGGGCGTGGGTGGAACTGGCCCTTTACTAGTTTTGTAATCATCTTTCTTTTTCTCTCCTCCTCTCCATTCCACCCCATCTTTCGCCTCCTTCTTCTCCCTCCTCCCCCTTGCCTCCCCCTCACCTCTTCTTCTCGAAGGGAGCAGTGTCAAAGGGATAAGCCTTGGGGTTCACCTTGAAATGTCCAATGTCTGTACCAGTCCCGGGGGGTGGGGTGGGAGCCCCGCATGTTCATCGTGGGGTCAAGACTTGGGCCCCGGCCCCAGAAGCCTTGGCTTCTCCACTTCCCCGAGTGTCCCCCAGTGTCTTCCGGGCCCCGAAGCGTTGCCTCCCTCGGTGGTAACACCGGCCGTTGCCTTTGAAAAGGAACAGTCAAAGCCCAATACATGAGGACCAGCTAGCAGTGTACTCGATCCTGCCAGGTAGGTCTGTGGGGGCTGCTTTCCAGTCTCCTTGCTCATGAGGAAGCCTGTCGTCTCAGAACCACCACGTGCTGGTCCGGGTGGACGTGCGGGCCCTGATCTGGGGGGCCCCAGGAGGGGAGAATGGTGAGCGATGTGGACACCCACCCTTCACACCCCAGCATCTGCCATGTTGTCATTCTCAGCCCACTTACTGAAGCGCAGCGATCTCGAGTCCCTCAAGAAGCCGACGTAAGGGAACGGTCCCGGGTCCAATAAACCCCACGGGGGGCTTAGGAGGTTGTCGGGATTTTGCCTGAACCCTTAGTCTCGCTTCTACCAAACAGTGGTTCCGTTTTTCAGGAATAAATCAGAAGTGACAGGGTGGCACCTGGTACTCTGCAAAGACCAAACTTAAAGTACAGTGTGTGACAGCCATGGAATTCTGAAGTCCTGAAACCCGTCACTCGTGTAACGAACTCCCCTCTGTTTCCTTGCAACACCAAAATCGGGGCTTTGGGTTCATTCATAAGCCGTCCGCCGTGGGATTCCATCCTACAACTTGAGCGACGCGTTCCCTCGCTCGACTCCAGCTGTGTGTGTGCCTGTGCGGTGCTGGTTAGGAAAGCAGCACAGGAAGAGACATCAGACATTTGTTCTCATAGGTCCTTCAAAGAACACAGGGTTCTGGAACCTTCATTCAAGAAAATCGCCATTAGACATGCTCTGTCTCTACAATGGAGCACTATTCTGCCATATAAAGGAATCACGTGCTGATACAAGCCACACCCCCCCGACACACCCACCCCTGCCCCCACCCCCACACCCCAGACACTGTCTGGCTCCATTTATAGTAAGTGTTCAGAATTGGCACCTCCATAGTGGCAGTAAGTAGATGAGTGCTTGCCAGGGGCTGGGGGAAGGGGGGAAATGGCGGCTGAGTGCTCAGGGGTACAAAGGAGTTTTTGGAGTGGTAAACGTGTTTTACAACTAGATCGTGGTGGTGATGGTTGCACGTGTGTGAGTTATATCTCAATATGGCAGTTTTGAAAAATCAGCCCCTCCACAGCACCATTCCATGTGCACCAAGAGAAGGAAGGAGGGTTAGCAGGGGTCGGGGCAGAGAGCATCTGAAGCATTCTCTCCACCTGCAGGGCCACGCCCTGGGAGAACAGTGGGCTCAGACTTCTGTGCTTTAGACCCTACCAACAAGTACCACAATGTGGGCCTTCTAACCAAAATGGCAGCTGAGAACACAAAACAACCTCCAATTTCTTGTCTTTGGGGCCACATCTGTTCTGGAATCAGAAGACTTAGGGTTTTGGAAAGATACCATGGCACATAACCACAGGCCTGAGCCTACCACCAGCAAAGCCTGCTCTCCCACAAATCCAATGCATGGATCTTTCTGGAGAGCTGGGGTCAGGTTGACACAGCCTTGGTCTCTTCTGGTTGGGGTTTGGCAGCAAATATGCTCTAGCCAGCACAGGTTTAGCTGACAAAGGAGTAGATATGCTCCCCCCCATACACACCCCCACCCCGTTTGTCCTGCCCTGCCCTGCCCTGCCCCAGTCCTTAGTTTTAAGTTTGGGAAATTCTGGAAAGTTTGATGAGAAATGGTAGAACTCTTTTTTAAAAGAGTTTCTGGTGGCAAGTGAGAATCGCATGAGGCAGGGAGACCAAATCACTGTACTTGATGGGTGGGCTCATCCTCCTCGATCCTGCAGTGCTCTCTGCCCACATGTGGGTTTTGTGTGATTGGGCTGAAGTCACTGGAGAAGATATGCTTCCGTCACACAGACATTGGGATGATTAGTGTCCCACTCAGAGACCTCATGGATCAAAGTCTAAAGAATGAGCTCCAGCAAGGGCACTGAACCCCACCGTGGGACTTCCTCCCCAGTTGCTTGCAGCTATTGTTGGCTCCTAAATCCATGCCTTTGCCATTCTGTTCTTAGATCCCAAACCAGATGGTATGAGGGGAAAAAATAGAAAGATCCATATGGCTCTTG
>RJWH01011424.1:0-12291 GCA_004363575.1 Solenodon paradoxus | reverse complement strand
TCATCAGGATACAGAGTCTGGAGTTTACGATACTATGTACCACAAAGGGTGGCGGATAGCCAGAGAGCAGTCATAAGCTGTTGAGGCAAGCAATTTTCCAAACCTATAAACACCAGGAAAAAGCAAGTCTGCATGAGGCAATGTATAAAAGTGAAGCTCAGATTCTGAACTTGGATGTTCACCAACATCCTCAGGATCATGATTGTGCTGATACAGATGACAAAAAAGAGGAAGTGATACGGGGAGTTTTCCAGAAGTTAGAGAGGACAGTCAGGATGATGAATACATTGCCTAGGGAGAGCACATACGAGGACAAGAACAGATGAAAAATTAACAGCTGAAGTTTTGGCTCATTTGTCAATCCAAATAGAAAGAACACTGGAGTATTTGTGTGATTTCTGGGTTTTCTATTCTTGAAGAACCGATGGAAGTAATGGGGCACAAAAATAAAATGAGTAGCTCTTGAATTAACCGCAACAGCATCAAATGAGAACTTCTTAGAATTCATAATTGTATCATGCACTTGGACATTTACTATATTACTGATCTAAACAATTAATTTGCCTTTTAAAACTAGTTATTCCAAACTATATAAGCATTCTTTACATTTGTGTTCTCATGCAATTTTTTCATTCATGTAACATAGTTACTGTTGCTTTATTTTCCTTTTTCTAAAGGAAAGGTACAGGTAGGAATAAAGGCGAAGGAAGGCAAGCAGGAAGGAAAGAAGAGAAAAGAGAAGGAAGAGCTTTATTTTTTAATTTAGTTTTTACATTTATTTTTCACCCTGTCTTCAGATCTTAAACCCTGGACCTTGGGATGTACGTGGGACTGCTCGCAGGTGTACTAGACCACTAGGCCACCAGGCCGCACCCTCCATTTGTTTTTGTTTGTTATTTTCACTTGGATTGGTTTTGGAATCGATTCCTTTTTTAAATTGTCTTAGTAATATTTATTATTTATTTCAAAATGTTGAATTTCATCTAGAATAGGGAAATTACACTTCAGTCTGTATCTCATACCACACCAATCATGAGTTCCAATGTCCCTCAGTTTTGTCTTCTCTCCAGTTACGTATATCTTTATAAGATTGGGTTTAATGGCTACCATGAGGATTTTTTCTAACTTTACTCATCTATGATATATTTTTATGACCTGATGCAGCATCATGTTTATATGTCCATAGAGACTCCATGTTTTACTTCTCCCCGTTAGTGTTTTTTCTCTCCGATTGGTCCTGTGTCTGTTTCTTAATTTGAGTTACTCTTTATCATCATTATCAGAATTTGGTGGCCCTTTGTTTTTTTTACCTATTGTAGCACCCTTGTTAATATTTCTTAAAAGACTGGTTCGCTGATGGAAAATCCATTAACTTTTGTTTGCAAATGAAGATTTTTATTTATCCATCATATTTAAATAATTTTTCAGTGTATTCTTAGCTGCTCAGTTTTGGTTTTCAGCATTTTGAAAATGTTGATAACCTCTCTACTGGCCTGTAGGGTTTCCATTGAGAGGTCTAATGATAGCCAGATGGGTATACATTGATTGGTTATATTGCTCTTTTCTCTAACAGCCTTGAGCAATTTTTTATCATTGGATTTTGCTAGTGTTAATAGGATGTGCTTCAATGTATGTCTTTATAAATTTAGGAATTTACGTGATTTATCGACTTATTGAACTTCCACGTTTATGTTTTGTGACAGATGCGGAAAGTTCTCTATTACTTCTTTAAATAAGTTTCCTGCTCCTTTCTCCCTCTCCTCTTCAGAGATATCTATTGTCATCATGTTTGTTTTTCTCAAGGTATATATTATCAAAAGATATTTATCTTATTTCTCTCTCCTCTTCTGTGAGGGTAACCCATGTGATACTGTCTTCGACATTTGAGATTCATTATTATTAGAGACAGAGTCTGTTTATGAAGTTTTGTATGTTTATTTTCAATTCCTTGACTATATTTTTTATCTCTGGTATTCTTGTAGGTCTTTCTCCTTGATGGAGTATTCTCTTTGTTCTGTCAGTCTTTTCTGAGATCTTCCAATTGCCCTTGGGAAGATCAGTGCATCTCCTCATAATTGTTTTTTTGAACTCTGTCTTTTAGATTATTACAATCAATGTCAATAGGTTTCCTTTCTTGGGAGATCCTGGCAACTTCCTCATTTTTCCATTCAGGTATTCTGGGGTATTTAGGCATTAGATCTCTGCTCTGTATAAATGCTGTGGCTTCTTCTCATTTGTTCCCAGGCAATGACTGCAGTGCTACCCCTGCAGAGGCCTAAGAGGGCTGCAGACTACTGGAGTTTGCCTAAGTGGTTTGGTCTAGGTTGGGACTTCTCTCTCCATTCACCTCGTTGCTGGGGATGCGACCCAAGTCTCTAGGTCTCAGTTGATGTGTCATGGGGCTGATGGTGCTGAGGCCTGGTGGTGATCATTCAAATCATTGGTAGGGAGATGGTGTAGCTATTAATATGAATATACATTTACTTCTTCCAGAGCTTGAAGATTAAGGCATTATTCTTCTAAGTTTAATAATATACATACATAATACACCTTTGTTTCAATAAAAGAATGTGGTAAAATATGAATTATATGGGGATTTGAATATATAGAAGAATCAAATGACAATTTGTAAGGGTTTCCTAAGATGAACCCTAGTATAAGTATTTTGTGCCAGTTCCACCTATCAAGAATTGTGTCTGGATAAGTCCTTGTGGTTATTATTAAAATTTTCAAATGTTATTTCAGAAATTTTGAAAAAAATGATTTTTTCTAAGAGGACTTATGGAGGAGTGTGTGTGTGTGTGTGTGTGTGTGTGTGAAAAGAGAATTAATCGAACTGGTTTTCTACTTTGACTGAGGTAGTGTATGAGATCTATTAGTTTTTCACATTCACATTCATCATTTGCAAGTATCATACATATTTCTAATAGTTTTATTACTCTGTTTTCATTACTATATACACTTCTGGATATTATAATTGCACCTAGTTTGTATATGACTTCAGGTGTAGAAAATTACAATCTCAGTAAGGTAAGTGAGAGAAAAAGGACCATTTAGGGCTCTTACCTAAATAATTCAAGATAATCGCATCCTATATATTCCAAATAAGTAAAATTCACAATTTAATCATATTTCATTAAAACATTGGGGGAACATCTTTGTATTTACTCAAAAACACTAATTTGCAGATGCACCCACCCCCCAAGTTTATTAAACTGCTATTTATAAGAGCTAAGGTTTGGAAACTGGCTAAGTGTCCATTGTCAGATGAACGGATAAAGAAGGCCTGCTATAAATACATAGGGAATTCTAAACTAACCTAAATAGGTGAAATCATGTCATTGTCTCAAGATGGAAGAAGTAGAGTGGATAATGCAAAGGTAACTTAGAAGGAGGATCACATATACTGGTGATCTCACTGATGTGGAATATAAAGAAACACAGCAAAGAAATGCAAAAACAATCTTGGATATTAATGATATAGCTGAAGTTATGAGTGGGAACAGGGAATGGGGTATGGAGCAAGGGAGTGGTGTTCACTGAACAATGACAACTTTGGTAATTTTGGTTAATTAGATTTATATAATTATTATAAAAAGCTTTAAACTTTCCCTCTGCTTATGGCATTCTCAAAACAGAAAAGACAATCTGCACATAAGAGAAAAGAATCCCACAGACAGTTACCAAATATGGTATGTTTTCATATATCTGAGAATCATAAACCTGCACATATGGAATTGTGCTTATAATATTTTCTAAATCAAAGTTACTTCAATAAATATTCTACTAAAAACTAGGGTAAATATGTTTTGGACATCTCACTTTGAGGAGGGTTATTCATCCCACGACAGAGATATATTCCAATTCACACCACTGAAAATGTTATAACCATCTGACTCAGGAAAGACAGTCAGTTTTCTGTTTCTGGGCATCGTGTTGGGGTATGATGGCAAAGAATGGGTCTGAGTTAAGATCATCAACCACTCAGACCCTGAGGAGAATCAGTCCTAGGGAAAAATGGACAAAGATATCTGAATATTTTGTATACCCCTTCAACTTATCTCCTTGTAATAAAATAAGGGTATTTTAGAGTTAGAGATTCTTTACCTTATTATAGTTGAAAGTTTTCTCATGGATGCCGTCAAAATGTTTCACAATCTTATAAGATAATGTAATGAGGCAAAATACATAGGCAATGAAACAGTATTTAGATGTTAATGATCCTCAGAAGGTTACATTTGACAAGATAAATCTAATAAATTATCAACTGGGTCAACACCAACATCCAGTACAGGTCTATTTCATGTGTGTCATTGACATTGCCCAACCATGGGTTCAGGTAGTAATGGAAAATATTACAGTTTGAAATCACGTCATCATATAGACAAAAATAAAGTCAGATTATATGCCAAGTGAAAATAAAGCAAGTCAGGATAAGTTACAGCCATTTTACACTAATTTGATGAAAGAACAATCAAACATTGTGACACAAAACTGATTTGCTTTTTCTGAAACTCAATCCTCTTGTGAGGAAAATCATATAGGAGATGGTATTTTACTGATGAGTTTCTTTAAAACGCCCTTCAAGTCCCTGTTCCTCAGGCTGTAGATAAAAGGATTCATCATTTGAGGAACAATTACATACATTACTGAAACCACAGCAGTCTTTTTGAAAGACTCAGTAACGGTAGAACTAATGCAAACCCCCAAAGCAGCCCCATAAAATAAGGAAACAACCGACAGGTGAGACCCACATGTAGAAAAAGCTTTAAGCTTTCCCTCTGCTGATGGCAGTCTCAAAACAGAAAAGACAATCTGTGTATAAGAGAAAAGAATCCCACAGACAGGAACACCTGCAAATAGGACAGTCGCAACATACACCATGATGTTATTGATGAGGGTGTCGGAACATGCAAGCTTGATGACCTGAATGAGTTCACAGAAGAAGTGGGGGACTTTCGTGTCAGTGCAGAAGGACAGTCGCAACACCATCAGACTATGGAGAAGTGCATCCAAAATGCTCATGAAGAGTGAAAGTAAAATAATCAGATTACAGAGTGTGGGGTTCATGATAATTGTGTACCTCAAAGGGTGACAGATGGCCACATAGCGATCATAAGCCATTGCTGCTAGGAGACAATTTTCCAAACCAACAAAAAGTGAAGAACAAAAGATCTGTGTGAGGCAACCTATAAAAGTGATGCTGTGATTTTGAGTTTTGATGTTCACCAGCATTTTAGGGATGGTGGTTGTACTCACGCAAATATCATTAAAAGAGAGGTTGGATAGTAAGAGGTACATAGGGGTGTGGAGATGGGAGTCAGAGAGGACAGCCAGGATGATGAGCAGATTCCCCAGGATGGTGATCAGGTACATGGACAGGAACAGACAAAACAGTAAAGGCTGAGGTTCTGGATCATCTGTCAATCCCAGTAGAAAGAATACTGGAACATCTGTGTGATTTCTGGGTTTCATGTTGTTTTTGAACCTGAGAGAAAAGGGGATGGGAAAAATAAAAGAAAATGAGTGGTCCTTGACTAATAGCAAAAACATCAAATAACTTATTAGAAATAAATCATATTTTTACCATTCCATACTTAATAACTGAAAATCTAGGGTGAAAAAGAGGAATCCATCTTAAGATTCCCTTCAGAAGAATCAGACAATGAACGACAAAACAAAAATAATTCTAAGCATTTTTTATCACATTTCTATAATCAAATCTGTCCCTCTGTCAACTCTACCTCCATAATAATATCTCAACCTCTTCCCTCCACTCTCTAAACGGTTTTTGTGTTTGGGGTCATATACTCTTGGTTACCAAATATATTTACATTTTGAGTCACATACTTAAACTAAAGGAAGTATGAAATTTCCTTTAGAATAATTTGTCAGAAACATACACAAAGATGAGAATGAAGTTATTCAATATATCCTGGAGAGACAGATTGGTTCCCAAGGTTGACATGGCTGAAAATAATCTAAAAGCATCATCAAGTATAAAACAGTTTATACTAAATATCCTTGAGTAACATACACAGGATAGGTCATATCATAGGAAAAGTATAGTCTTATTTCAAGGCTAAGACTGGATCTGAGTTCAGGTCATCTAAGCCGAATTAACATTCCAAAATCATCATCAATATTGAATGATTTCCCTTTTAAATTATAATGTTTTATGCTGTACAATGCCATAAATCCTTTACTTCTCTAATGATGTCCACCTCTGCTCATGAAACATTCTGTGGCAGGTCCCAAGAATCCATTCAAGTATAACACATGCACCTGACTATGCCTAGCAAATGTTCCTTCCAACCTTGGAGCTCACAGGACTCTCCTATGAAAATGTTAATCAACTGCCTGAGCAATGAATACTAAGATAAGTTGGGAAACCAAGTCACTGAGATTCTCTGTTTTCCCAAAGTAATTTCTTTCCCTAAGGTGATGAGGATCATATCACGTTTAAATGAAAACACCTCAACGACATAAAGAATGAAATGCACAGACTTCAATATAACAAGTCAATGGAACACAGAACTGTACAAGAAATTACAAACTTACATGATACTTATCAAACAATGTTAACACACGTGAACATGTAAGAACATTGTCCTTCATCTCTTTTAGGAGTATTTATGATCATGGCAATTTTTAGTAAATACTTTGATTCAAAACTGCTAATTTAATCGAGACCAGCCTTTGCTTTGGGGGGGGGATTTGTTCAATGTATGAGAAGTCTGTGCTCACAAGTTTAATGGGAATTAGTCTCAAAATATTGAGATAAGAAATGTATATAAAGAAATCATCTAAGAACTGCTCAAGATGGGGTCCCGGCATTGATGCCACCTGTTTGTTTTTTTAATTTACCATGAACAGTGACATCTGATATATTTTGTTCTCAGAAGGAAACAATAAAGTGAAAATTACTTGTCTATGTAGTTCAATTTATATAAAGTTTTAAAAACAAAAAATATTTCAGTGGAATGTGGAACAGTAACATTAATAAAAATTTTGAAGCAGAGAACACTTATTTAGTTAGTACAATGGATAGAGAAACTAACAAGAATCATAACTGAAAAATTCAGGGAACAGCTTTTGCACTAAAAGCCCCACCTGATCTCTAATATAGGAGAGGAATAAAATAAACATCAAGAGTATAATTAATCAAGCATGACCATATGATATACATAGCAATCAATATATGTCAAACAATAGAATTAAATATGACAACTCAAGTAATGAAAATAAAAAACATTTTGTAGTGAAATATACATTGAATGAGAATTAAGTTTTATAATATACTTATGTTTTATCAATTGTTTGAGTGAAACAAAAGTACAGGGGTCACAAGAAGGGTTAGACATCCCTCAGTGTACACCATCAATTCTTACATTTCAACCTTGTCCTTGTAGTCATCTTCTTTGCAATATTAATATGAAATATGTGACGCATCCACAGCATACATTTGCGAGAAAATAATCTTATTTCTTCTTTTTCCTGAACCTCTGCACCAACGTGACACTATCTGTATGAACTTACTATTATTACTACTGTTCTGTAATCAACTGAATTATTTTCATGCTTAAAACTTTATATAAATTGAACTATATGTATTTCATTCACAATTGGTTCTATGTAATTTTGCTTAATGTTAATACAGTATTAATTCAGCAAGTGAAATGGCAAATTATATCACTATACTGTTGCATCACAATTTATCCTTTTTGAAAATGATGGTATACTAGCTATTGCTGCCATCTGTACAGGTGATCATTACACACACAATACAAAACCATGCTTGTTAGACACCATCATCATCTAACAGTGCAGGCTCTAGGAAAGAGAGATACAAAAGAATGTGGTAGAAATGAATACCTATTATGCATGTTACTTTGAAACCTTGAAAAGAACATAAACTGGATATGGCAAAACGTGAACATCTGTTAATTCTGGAATGAGGCAAAGAGTTTTCCTTTTATAAAAGTTTACTATCACTGCCAATTTACTATAAAAAGTTGGTAATTTTACAATGGCTAGGAACATTAGGAAGGCGGTCAGCTGAGACTCTATTCTACTTTCTCCTCAGTGCCTTCACTGCCTAGTGACAGGTATAATCCACAATACTTCTGCACAACGCTGCATCAAGAACCAGGACGAGAAATAAAAGGGAAATCTAACCAGAGTTCTTCCCCAGTCACAGAATTAAAGTAAATGTCATGTTTTTTAGAAGCAATCACATGTAGGTGAGCAGAAATAAGGTGCGACATTTTTAGAGAAACTTGAAGAAGATGGAGAATCACAGTACAAAGGTACATGGAACTGGTCAAAGGAGACAATGCTGGACTTTCACTGGATCTCTGTTCTAATCTGATTATGCACATAATCTCAACATTTCCTTTGGATGAAATTGTAGTAATACATCTAAACTCATCACCAAAAACATTACTTAAAGGAGGCTGAATTACCTGTCTGGCATCACTGTGGAATGATGTTTGACATGACACCTGGATACTGAAGATGGAAGATCTGTCCTCAATAAAAACTGAGAGACTCGGTGAGACAAAGGAGTCCCTGCCAAGAAGGATCATCTCTGGATGGAAACTCCGGAATGTTTCTTTCTGACTAGGTAAGACTTGTTAAGTGAAGTGAGTGCAGGCTAACTCTTTATAGTCTATCCCTAGAGAATCAATATCCAAAGCTCCTCATTAGAAATGATTTTAAATGACATTCTGATCCCTGGGCAGTACAAATCCTTACAGACCAACGAAGTACAAGAAATTCATGATAAATAATCCCTGACCAATTTAGTCCAGATGGACACCATACTACTCTCTTTACCTGCGCATACTCCGTTCAGACACCTTGCAGTTAAGCACATATGCATACTCCTTTTCTCACCCCAGAGATCTTTTTTTACAATATTATGACCAAAGAATTGCTATGTAATTAATGATATTCATAAAGACTGATTGCAATTTTAAGTATGAAAACTTAGGTTTTATATCAGGCAAAAGCAATATATTTATAATATAGCTGCATGTCATACCAAATATAAATTGTTTCTTATAAAAATCACCAGAAAGCCCCTTCTGAGGCTCAGTTAGCTAAGGCACAGGCTATAAAAGCCATGGACCCAAATGCAGGTTGGGTACTTTGCAGCTGATGGACAGCAAAACTTAAATATACATATATATGATTGTATATGTATATATTTAAGTTTCCAACAATATGATAAAGTACCTGATCTGAAATAAGATACTGATACAAGTAACTTAGGAAAGAAACTACATATGTTTAATGTAATTAGAAAGGTGTAGGATGATTACTTTCCCAGGATGTATTTTCGAATAAATACCATCCCATCCCATATGCACTGGGCATATGAAAAGATTTTCCACAATTCTCTTCAGGAAAATGAAAACCAAAAGTAAAGTGAGATGTCACCACATACAAATGCGCATGGATATTATCCAAAGGATTAGAGATGACAATATAACTAAGACTACAGATAAAAAGGAACACACATGTACTGTTAAAGTATAAATTGGTGCAACCATTATGGAAAACATAATGCAAATATGAAGACTCCTCAAAAAATTGAAAATAAAATTCCAAAGAATCCCTTTACCCAGATACTTATCAAAAATACATCACTAATCAAAAGAGATATATGTACTCTGAGGTTCACTGCAGCATTATTTAAAATAACAAAGAGATGGAACAAGTGTCTATCAACAGATGGTTGGATAAAGATGGTATATATATATATATATATATATATACATAGGTACATATATACACAATGGAATACTAACAAACTATATAAATATGAATGTATATAAATTCTTTTTAGTTTTTCCTTAATCATCTCAGTAATGTTTCTAATTGTTTATAATTACTGGTAATTTAGATCCTGCAAATTCTAGCCTCAGTCATTGTAAACACATGTCAGATGTTTACTACATTTTTTAAAGGAAAGGTGCAGGCAGGAATGAAGGCAGGTGGGCATCAGGTAGGAAGAAAGGGGAGGAACAAGCGTATCTATTGTTTTTAGTTGTACATCTCAGTTTTGCTCCCTAAATCAGGAATATGAACCCGGGTCCGTGGGATGTATGTGGACCTTGCTCAGCCAGTTGGTGAACCTAGCTTCTATTTCCACGGTGGGCCTCTACTGTACTTTAAAACAGTGAAAATCTGAAGACTACTTGAAGTCCATTAATAGGGAAATGAATCAATTTTGGCTTATACAATCAATTCATTAAAATAGATCTATATGATTGAGCATATATATTCATCAAATACACATTATTTAAAATTATTATACTATATATGATTAATTTATATGAAAGTATTTACTCCTCTATGGCTCATGCAACTAAGCTGCAGGTTACATTAAAGTATTTGGGGGTATGAATACATATATAAACATCTATGCTATAAAATAGGTAAACAATGATTATTTCTTAGGGGTTAAATTGTAGGGCAAATGTTGTATTTCCTATGTATACAACCTGATATACCTTGTACGCTTCTTTAAAGATTCCTGTTATTGGCATATATGATTACCATTTACTACATTCTTAAATTAGAAAAAAGCAAATTAAAAATGAATTAAAAAACTAAAGACACTATTAGTACTAAAATGTTTAGAATGCGAATTGTGTATACATGAAAAATATGGTAGATTATGCTGCATATAAAACACCCTGTGAAGCTCATTCTTACATATAAAGTATATGTATACGTAGATTATATACAATGCTCACATATAATGTCAATTGAATTGTATGTGACCATCTCATTAAAACAATATGCTCATTACATTGTGGGGCATGTAATGAATGATACAATGTCACATGTATAAAGTTTGCTCCAAAGAATGAATTTTGGTATAACCCAGTTACGCTACCTTGACTGACAATATGCTCATAACATGTAAAAGTTCACATCTAACAGATGTTTCTGATAATATATTTTTGCGTTAATATAGTGTTATTTACTGCACGATTGTTTTCACAACATATGCAGCCCTTATTACACTCTATAAAACTCAGATATACAGAAATTGCATATGCAAGCAGCATATGTGAATAAAAATGTTATCAACAGAAGACATTCAACACACTTAGTATATGGACTACTCTTTTATGTGACATGTAGAATTGTTTCTTGGAGGGATGAAGCATCCTTGTCTCTGGTTAGTGCTATTTCAGTAAAAGAATGTGTTAAACATGCACATATGTATGTACACATACGTACATTAAAACACTGGTACATATAAAGAGTTCTAAATGTATACTAACTGTATATGCGAGTAAAGGCAGTTTTATTTGTTGCAAGAATGCATTCACCCCACTGATATGTATTTGAGTATTTTGTAAAGGAAAATGTATAACAGATATATCTAAAATTGTATTTGTCCATATTAATAATTAGTAATAAGTAAGCAACATCAAATTTTGCTTTAGAAAAGTCCCATTTAAACCCAGAGCAAGTTGTGAAGCTCATCAACCATGTAAGAGGCTGAACATTACTGAGGACACGGTGTGTGAATAGTGTACTGATGCCACTTTCTCTTTGGTGTGATACACTGGGGAACCTTGGAAACAATGATTTTAAACTCTGTTTTCCAGGTGCAGCCTTCCCTCTTCTGGGTCCTCTGCAGACTGACCATCCCTTGCCACAAGGTGTAGACCAAAGAGAAGGGTGTTCCCTATCATAGCTGTTCTGGCCATCATGCCCCAGTGCCCGCCAGACACACAGTGCCTTTCACTTTTCAGGGTTTTGGTAGAAGGGGGACACTCAGGGCTCAGGTGTCACCGTGTTTCTTTGCTGTGTTTCTCTGAGTCTGTGCCTGTGTTACACCTTTCCAAAGACATGAGACAAGCTTGAACAGACGTAAGGGTTCCCCACTCCGGTTCTGTTCAGGGTGGACACTCTCAGGGGAAACTAATGTCTGTGAGGCAGAAAGGATGGGCATAATATCAGTAGGGAATTAACATCTGAACATGGGGGATAGGTGATGGAGAGATTACCCTGAGTACTGGCTGAGGTAAGGATACTGCTATATAATGACATTAATCAAATAAGTATATATGGAACCTCAAATGAGGAAATACACTATGCTGAAATCAGTAGCATCTTCCTGTAAACAGATTTCTAAATTGTATGAAAATTGTCAATATGGGAATTACATTTTTAATAAAGTGGAAATAACTTTTAAGGCCCTCCTAAGAAATTTAAGGCTCTCGCCAAAAATCCTGACAAAATATTAAGAAGCGAGATTATTCA
>RJWH01011423.1:0-12286 GCA_004363575.1 Solenodon paradoxus | reverse complement strand
GAGTAAACTCCCCTGAGCACAGGGACCTTGTTTTTCTTTCCACTCTCTCCAGCCTGGCACCTGCCTGGCATCTTTCTAAGCTCTCAGTAATGGTTCGTTGAATGAGCCATCCGTGTTTACAGAAGCTGAAACTACTATTCAGAAAGGAGAGCTGAGCTACCCAGGAGCCCGCTGTTAAAGCACAGCTGAGATTCAACCCGTGTGAACTCCAGTGCCAACTGCGGTATTTCTTCCTTATTCAGCAGGATGCGTTATCTCCCCCATCAAACTAGGCTCTGGGGGCAGTACGCTAAGTCTGACGCCCCAGGGTCCCCAGCTTGACATCCCAAGCCGGCCCCTGGAGGCCAGCGGGATCCGCTGAGATGTCACCCTCCCCGCCCCTTGTCAGTCAGGCCGAGGGGGCGGTGCGGCCGCCAGGGGGGGCGCTGAGCTCTGAGCTGCCGCAGAGCAGGAGCCGGAGAACGCGAGCTAGCAGGTCTCTAAGCTCGAGCGGTGACTGGCGACGTACCCAAGGCCCGGGCACTGCTGCGCCTCGGCTCAGGGCTGGCGCCCCGCCTGCTGCAGACCGACCTGAGAGCCTGGCCGCGCACCGATCCCCCTATCGTCCCCGAGCCCAACCCAGTCCAACGTAGCGGAGCCCCGGCGTCCGCTCGCCTCAGCCGCAGCCGCAGCCGCCAGCCGCCGCTCCATCCCCAGCCGGGGCCTCGCTTCTAGGTGAGGTGCGGCACGCTGGACAACCGAGACCGGGATGGGTCTGGGGTCTGGTTGGGTGGGAAAGGGGATCCGAAAGGAGAGGGGCCTGGGTGGGTTAGGAAAAGGGCTGGTGTTGGAGAGGGGACGGGAAAAGAGTGGGGAAGGGACTGGAGAAGGGGTTGATGAACGAGACAGAGCTCCAGTGCCCGCCCCGGGGTATGTGTGTCTGCTGCTCCGTGTGTGCAACCGCCGAATGTGGACGTGCATCCGCGCCCGTGTGTCCGAGTGGAAGTGCCCGTGCACATTTGGAAGTCTGTGTCCTGTATGTGCACGTGAGCGTGTCCGTGGAGTATGTCTGTGTGCATGGCCCTGTGACACTGTCGTGTGTGTACAGGCAGGCCCTGGAGCCTTTCGTCCAGCCCAGAGCTCGGGGTCCGCGGGGCTTCAGGTTGCAGCGTCCCCATAACCGAGTTGGGGGCCCCTCCCCCGTCCCGGGGTTTCAAGGACGCTAGGACTCTCTGCGGCCCTGTGGCCTTGCACTGGAGGAGGAGGACCTGCGGTGGCAGGGGTCTCTGGGCCCGAAAGGGCGCTGAAGTCTCTGGAGGGAGGGGAGGAGGCGCCCGCGCCCCTCGGAACGGCTGGGGTGAGGGTGCGAGGCCAGCGCACCCGCGCCCGTGTGTTCGCCCTCCCCAGGCCGCCAGGATGGACGTGTTCATGAAGGGCCTGTCCATGGCCAAAGAGGGCGTCGTGGCCGCCGCGGAAAAGACCAAGCAGGGGGTCACCGAAGCCGCCGAGAAGACCAAGGAGGGCGTCCTCTACGTCGGTGGGCGAGGGGCGGAGCTTCCAGGGCTGCTGGGTTGGGGTGGCCTGCGAGGGAGTGGGGTAGGGCCGGGTCCTTAGAAGAAGGGAACCGGGGTCTGGGCAGAATATGAGTCAGCAGATGGGGCGGGGTCAGCAGGTGTCACTGGGGACGCAGCCAGCTGATGGAACGGGGGGGGGGGGGGGGGGGGCTGGGAAAAGTGGGGCTCCGCTGGGAGACCAGGGACCAATGCAATCATCAAAGCCTGCCTGCCCTTTCTTAACTCATCATTCATTGTTACCTGGTGTTGAGCCCTTAACGCTCTGCCAAGCAGGGTGTGAAATAGAAGTCTTCACTTAATACCCTCAGCCCATTGCACAGACCGTGAACACAGGGCTTGTCAGAGGCCTCTCTGCCTTGCCCAAGGTCACCCAGCTGATAAAACCTGAGGCTGGAGTTTGAGCCAAGCTCTCTGACTCCAAAGCTTCACCCCTCCCCTTGCTCCTGCCTGTTCCTGTATTAGTCAGGGCTCTCCCCCAGCCTCCTCTCCAGCTACTTCCACCTCTGAGCCGCTTTCTGGGTCTCCCTCCTCTGAGGGCCCCTTGGTTCAGCCATTGTCATCTCGCCTCTGGGTCCACCCTCCTAGCAGCTGCCTGCTGGTGGCAGGAGACAGGCCAAGTGGTGGAAATCTCTCACCCTAAGTGTGAAAAGGGAGGGAGTCTGCAGGGTCATTTGCATACAGGGAAGAAAGGCCTGGAAACTGTTGTTTACTGAACTCATGGCAATTCTCCTTTCCCTTGTGTGCAGTGGCTAGAATTATCCCCTATGTAGGGGGGAGAGAGCTGGGTCATCTGGGATTGTGGTAATCTGGAAAATATGCATTGACTGCCTACTATGTACAGGGAGATGCAAAAGTAACTGCTCTCCTGCTGGGGCTCATTCCAACTGTGGATGGGTCAAGTCCGGAGCTCTCTCGTGATGCCCCACTTCCAGCTTGTGTCTCCGATTCCCATCCCTCTGGGCACAGTGTGCCCTGACAGCACACCTCTTTCTGCCTTGTCCATGTGGCTCCCAGTACCTGGAAGACCCTCCCATCTTCCTCCTGCATATCCGCCCACTCTCCACTTGTCCAGACCCAGGCAGCACCCCTCCCGCATCAGATACCACCCTCCTCGCCAGAGGCTGGAAGTCCTCCCAACTACTTGAGGTCCTGGCGCCGAATCTACTCTTCTCTTACCCCCGTCAGACCGTGAGCAATTGGCGTGGGGTCTGGCACACAGCAGGTGCCACCAAAGGTTGTGGGAAGAATGAATGGGCGCACATCCCCCCACCCCCAGTCTCTGGGTCTGGGCCTTAACTTGGAGACTCCTGACCTCAGCCTGACCATACCCCCATTTCTGGATCTATCTGTGGTTATCTGAATTGCCAAATCCTCAGAATGGGAGGCGCCCCCCACACACACACACTCCCCCAAGGGCTCCCATCCCCCACTTCAGATCTGGCTCCCTTGCTTTTCCATATATATATATATATATATATATATATATATATATATATATATATATATATTAAGAGAAGGACGAAAAGGAGGAATAGGCATTAGGAAAAAAGGAAGAAAGGAGGGAGGGAGATAGGGAGGAAGAAGGAAGGAAAACAGGAAGAACTTTTATTTATTTATTTTTGATTGCCCCCCCCCCCCAGTTCCTGGTCTTGAACCCTGGTCCTTAGGCTTTACACGGTCTACACCCCAGTCACTAACATAGTGCCTGAGGCACCAGAGTGCACCGGCCCCACATTTCCATACGACCAGGTCGCTACCCTCCTGGAAATTCCCAGTCAACACGATGGTGTCAGTTACAATCAACGTAACACTCCCAGACCCATCTTGCCCCTAAGACACCCCCGATTCAACTAGAGGAGCTATCTGCATCCCTGTTAGGAGAAGAGAGTTTTTACAAGAAGTGGAGTTGGGTGGGTGTGGGTGGCCTCAGGTGGGCCCTAGGCACCAAGGCATCAATACATAGTCAGAAAGTTCAGCCATTACTAGTTGGGGGCTCCTCACTGAGCTCCTGTTTCCATTTGTGGTACAGCAGCCACCTCCAGGGCTGGAGAGAGGAACCCGTGGAGGTGCAGACGGAGTGCTTTGCACAGCAGTGCTGCTCAGACGACCCCCAAGAGGGCTGTGGGGATGAGATGGGGGTGGGGGGAACCGGGAGTCACAAAGTGGACGGGAGGCTCCATGCGCTAATGAGGGAGGACCTGTGGGATTTTGAGGCCCAAGGAGGCCGTGATGGGACCAGGATGGCCACTGCGCACTGGGTCCTGGGCCCATTTTGCAAACACCACGCTGGACAGAGTCTGTTGTCCTCAGCTCACATGCTCCTTCTCCCTGCAGGAAGCAAGACCCGAGAAGGGGTGGTACAAGGAGTGGCCTCAGGTACCAGCTGCCCTGCCACAGCCCCTTTCCTCACACCAGCCGGTGACCTGGCCAGCACGCAGAGGCAGCGGGGTGGGGGGGGGAGAGGGAACCCCCAAGGCTGGGAGTGGAGGAGGTGGTCCTGCAGGGAAGGCAGACCCTGGGGGACCACCTGGAGGAAAGCCTTTCTGCCCACTTTGCTCTGACTCCCAACCCCCTTCCCCAACCCTTTCCCTGCTCCAGTGGCTGAGAAAACCAAGGAGCAGGCATCACATCTCGGAGGAGCCGTGTTCTCTGGGGCTGGGAACATAGCAGCAGCCACCGGCCTGGTGAAGAAGGAGGAATTCCCTGCCGATCTGAAGGTGAGTGATCCTTCCGCCACAGGCACGCACGCACGCACGCACGCACACACACATGCATGTGCACACACATGCCCAGCACATCCAAAATCTAGCCCAAGACTCTGGGTTTCCCCAGCCATCCTGGGACGCAAGCCCCCATGCCTCAGGTTCTACAGGGGCCTGCTAGGCCGCTCAGCTGGGAAGGAGTCTGCATGAAGATGTGTAGGTACGGGGACCACACACTCTGGAGAGCACCCCAGGTATGATTTTGTACGTGTATCTCGCTCGCAAGTGTGCCGGGGTGAACACTTCGGGCTGCGCGTGTTTGCTCCCTGCCCGCTCATCTCATTCACCACGTCTTCTTACCGAAGAGGAATTGATCTAGGGGTTTCTGCAGTAAATAGATTCCTCTCTTCATGGAGCTGATAGGGTAGAGGGATAGATAGGAAAATGCAAACTGATGAGCAAACTGATTTCAGAGAGAGATAAGGGCTATGAAGAAAAAACAAGGCTGATGGGATAGTCAGTGGTCAGGGGGCTGGTTTGGCTGAGAGGGCTTCTCTGAGGAGGTGTCGTTTGAGCTGACATCCAAGGGATGAGGAAAGTCATGGGAGAAGTATATTCAAGCAGTAGAAACAGCAGGTGCAAAGGCCCTGAGGCAGGCATGACAGGTGTGGGCTGGGGAGGAGTGATTGTGCATCTCTGCAGGCATGCTCCCCCAGGGTAGTGGTGGCAGCTATCCATTTGTGCGTGAAGACAGAAAGCTTCATTAGGACACGCAGTTGGGTAAGCTGTGAACTCCAGAGCTCCACAGATCTGGATTGGAATCCCAACGCCACTACCTGACTGTGTGACTGGGCAGATCCCATCACATCTCTGAACCTGATTCTTTGCCTGTAAGACAGGAAATGAACACAATAGGGCTCTTATGTAAATTGGAGATACTATAAACCCGACGGTCTCAAAACTTCCTTGGGCATCAGAGTCACCAGGAGGCCAGGTTCAAGCAGAGACTTTGGGGCCCATCCCTTGAATTTGGATTCAGTCAATCTGATGTGGGGCCCCAGAATTTATATTTCTAACCCAGGTCCCCAGGTCCAAGGAGCACACTTTGAGAACCACTGTTTTCAAGAACCTGCCTTGCACATGGTGATTCAGGTCAGGAAGAGACAGTGGCCCCTTGGTCACGTGAGCAGTCCGCATGTATCCCCGGGGCTCGTGTGACCACAGGTGTGTGTGTGGAAGTATCCCGTGGTGACCTTGCACTCTCCGGGCCTGTACATTCCTCCTGAGGGGGCAACTGTGTCTGTCCAGGTGCAGGGGCAGACGGCCTCTGGGGGGTAGGGGCTCCTTCAGCATTCCATCTGGGAGATCAGGGTGACGTCCGTGTAGACGTCAGACTGTGGGAGACCCCACCCCACCCTCCACTCTGACATCGTGCACACTTGATTCCTGTCCCTATCGGCAGTCTGGGACTTGACTCAGAAGTTCTAGTTCTAGTCCTGTCACGGTTTTTTATTAGTCATGTGACTTCTCATTTCTCATGCGGTTTCCAGTGAAGGCTCCCTTTCACTGACCTCTGGATGGGCAGACACTGTTAGACTATTTCCCTGGAGTCACTCATTGAATCTTCGCAGTGTTTCTCTGAAGAAGGCATCACGATCGCCCGTTTGGTGAAGGAACTGAGACCCAGAACAGGGAAGGGACTTGCTGGGGACCCTAGTTCCTGCCGGCCTCTCTTAGAAGGTGGCAGGGAAGAAACGCTCGTCAGAATTGCGTGGTGTCAACACTGGGCCAGGCCCTGTGCTAGGAGCTGAGGTGCAGAGCGGGGCAGGTCCCCACTTAGCTGCCAGCCTCCAAATTGTTGGTGATGTTCTTACACCGAACCACTTCTCCCAGGCCACCTTCCTCTTTCCAGCACTTGTTAACATCTGTGTCTCCTCTCACGGGCGCCCAGGGTCCTAGGAGAGCCATCCAACAGCAGCCCTTTCAGGGGCCACTAGACTAGGGGAATCCCCTGCAAGATCAGAGTGAGAATGTCTGGGGTCTCTGTGTCCCATGTCCCATCCGACTGACAAACTTGGTCCTCCTATAAAGCAGTGAGCACTGAGCAGCAAAGGTTCAAGGGTGAGTGATATGCCTGGTATCAAACAGCTAGTAAGCGAGGCAGGGATGTTTATTTTATTTTATTTCATAGAAGAGAAGGGAAGTGATGTTTCTTTCTTTTTTTTTTTTTTTTAAAGGTACAGGCAGGAATGAAGGCGAGTAGGTAGGCAGGAAGAAAAAGGAGAAAGACCCATCTTTATTTTTATTTTAGTTGTTCACATTGGTTGCTTCTCTGGACCTGGGACTCAAACCCAAGGGTATGTGGTTTGCTCCTTCAAAGGCGATTGACCCAACTGCTGCTCAGCACACCTCTCTCTCGCTTTTTTTCAAAAAAGGAAAGGTGCCAGCAGGAATGAAGGTGAGCAGGCAGGCAGGAAAGAGAAAGGAAGAAGAAGCATTTCTTTCTTTAGTTGTTCATCTTGGTGTGTCCCCTCCAGCCCCGGGTCTCAAACCTGGGTCTTTGTGTGGTCTGTGGATTCAATTTTTGTTTTTAAAGGCAAGGCGCAGGCAGGAATGAAGGTAAGCAGGCAGGCAGGAAGAGAGAGGAGGAGGAACCATTCCATTTTATTTATTTTTGTATTTAGTTGTTCACATTGGCTGCCCCACCCCACCCCACCTAGGCCATGAACCCGGGTCCCTGGGACCAGGATGCACCTTGGGATGTTTCTTAAGCGAATTTGTTAATGAAGTGCAATATCCATCCAGAAAGCACACAGCTCTACAACATCTTGTCAGAGACAACACCCCATGAAATCAGCGCCCTCCGAACATCAGCCCATGAGAAGCCGCTTACCCCCTTCCAGTCCCTACCCCGGGGCCAAAAGGAGGGTGTGATGAGTCAGGTGTCTGAAGCACAAGATGTAGGGGGGCACTCATTGTGGGGTCTCATGTGCGTGGCCCAGAGAGTGGGCACCTTGTGAACTTTTGCACCAAGAGTGCCTTTTTCACTTTGTCCTGGCCCCCTGCCCCCCCAAGAGACACAGCTTCTCTCACCACCAGTGAATTGTGGTTTTTCACCACCCCATGGGGCATGTAAATGTCACCATCAAGTACATTCTCTTCTGTCCTTGATTTTTTCCCTGTAGCGGTCAGCAGTATGAGTCACCGTATGCACTGTTCTCTGTTCTTCCTGAGCAGGTTTCCTGTGACTGCCCCGCAGTGCTGACCCATCCAGTCCACTGTTGCCGGACATCTGGGTAGTTTCTAAACAATGTGCTCAAGCTGGGAATTTTTTTTTTTTTTTTTTGAGAGGAAGGAGAGCAGACAGGAATGAAAGCAGGCAGGCAGGCAGAGAGGAAGAAGCAGCAATTTTTAAGGTGCAGGCAGCAATGAAAATGAGTAGACAGGCAAAAGGAAGAGAGAGGAAGAGGCATTTTTTTTTTTTAAAGGAAAGGAGCAGGCAGGAATGCAGATGAATAGGCAGGTAGGCAAGCAGAGAGAAGAGCAAGAAGCATCTTTATGTTATTTTTCAGTTGTTCACATTGGTTGCTTCCCCTGTGACCTGGGATTCGAACCCAGGGGTATGTGACTTGCTCCTTTGGAGGAGATTAGCCTAACTGCTGCTCCACCAGGGTGCACTGAAGAAGCATGTTTTATTTGTTTCATCCTGGTTTTTCACTCAGACCCCCAGTGATGAACCCACATCCAGGACTTTACATGATCCACACACCAGCCAGCATCTCAGCTGCCTGAGCCACTAGGGCACACCGAAAGCTGGGATTTTTAACACTTCCCTTCCTGTGTTCTGGTCATAGTTGGGTGACTTTGGGCAAATGAGCATTTTCCTACCTCCCGGGCCTTGTGTACCCTGGGGAAAAGGAGCCAGGATAGCAGGTATTAACTCGTGTGTCCACAGGACCCTCCTAGACAGGTAATGCGAAGGAGCTGAAGCTGCCTGGAGAAGGAGCCTGGGGTGACCAGAGCAGAGGGGGTCCGGGAAGGCCCCCACGCCAGCCCTCCAGGGTCCCAGCTTTCTTCTCTCTGCCCAGGAAGGAAGGACAGTGGCTACTGGTGGAAGTGGTCACCTCCTGCCTAATAGGTTCTCCCAGGTCACTGTGTGTGCCCGCGTGTGCAGCCAACCCCGTCCAGTGTCTGTGCACACACGTGCTGCCTACAGGGTGCTGGTCATGTGTCTGGCGGCCCCCGCCGCCACCACCCCCTTGCATGCCTGCTGGTCTACAGCTGACTGGGCAGCAGATGCGGGGGGGGGGGTAGGGGAGGGAGAGGCTTAGCTCACACATCCAGGCAACACCATGAGCTGTTGCTTCCAGCTTATCTTAAAATAGCAACAGCTGAAGAAACCAGGCCACACAGGGCCCTGGGGGAGGGCTGGGTGGAAAGTGGCAGGAGACTGGCTCAGAGCCCCTGCCCAGCCTTGTCCCTGAGCCTCCATCTCCCTCCAGCCCAGAGGAGCCTGCAGGGTTGTTGTCTCTGGGGGCCCTGATGCCTCACACAGACCTGACACGAAGCTGGTAGGGGTAAGTGGGTGACTGAATGTGCTCCCTTCCTCCTCGTCTCATCCAGTCCAAGTGACGGAGTGCAACGTCCATGCAGAAAGCACACAGAGGCAGCTGCCAGGTACTGAGAGAGGAGCGTGGAGAGCCTGGCTCCCCCTCCTATCCCCAGCTTCTAGCAGTGATGAGAGTGGAGTTCGCCCCTCACACCTCCACCCTCCTTCCAAGGCATTCCAGATAAACACGAGTTAAAAATTCTGATTGCACTGCCAGCAAAACCTAGCCTTGCCCCAAATCATCAAAAGCTTCCTAGGGTAGGAACTTGGGGGTATCTCCAGCTGCTCTCACAGGCCCTGTCTCTTCTCTGTTCACAGCCAGAGGAAATGACCCAGGAAGCTGCTGAGGAACCACTGATTGAGCCTCTGATGGAACCAGAAGGGGAGAGTTATGAGGAGCCGCCCCAGGTGAGGGGCAGCGGGGCTGTGGGAGGCTCTGGGCATTCCCAACTGTGTGGGAGGCCCCTGGCAGGTTAGGGTTGGGTCAGGGAGCTTCAGGCCCTGGCTTTTCTAGAACCCAGGTCCCGAAAGGCGACAGCAAAGAAGGAAGCCAGGTGAAACCTAGGTTGGGCTCCAGGAATTCCTTGGTTGTCCCCAGCATCCACATTCTTCCCAGACTCTGAGGGAGGGGCATGTACTGTTCCTCCCTGAGGGAGAGGGGCCTCGGGGCCAGGGCTTGGCAGCTTGGTGTCCAACCCCTTCCTCTTCTGCTCTTCTCCATCCCACCACCCCCATCCCTCTGATGCAGGAGGACTATCAGGAGTATGAGCCAGAGGCATAAGGGCCCAGGACGGACCCCCACCAGCAGCACAATACTTTCCCAGTTCCCTGCCCCGCCCCCCAGAGCCAGGGCTGTCCTTCTACCCCTTTCCTACAAACACGAGATCTTCCTTCGCTCTGAGGCACCCCCTCAGAGCCTGTGTTCATGTCTGTTCATTGTCTGTCCTCCCTGCCCGCGTTCAGCCACCTTTGTCGTCCCCTTCCTGCCCCATCCCGTCCAGTGTCTGCGCGGATGTAGCATGTTCTGTGTGTTTTTAAACGAAGATCAGAAAACGATGGCTCCCCACTACTCCCAACAGAAACTCCCAGGGAACCCCCGAGCCGCCCCCCGCAATCCCATTCCACTCCCACACCCAACCCAAGAATACTTTTTTTTTTTTAATTGAAACCAGGAGCCAGGCTGTGCCATGCCCCCTCCCCCAGCCGGCCCGGTCCAAGCGCGGGCGTTGTGTGTCGTGATTGTGGCATGGAGAGTCCCCCACCCCCACGTGAGCGTGTCCCGGGTGGGCGGGCCCGGCCGCCCTCCCGCGTGTCCATGAATAAAGCCAATCTGTCTGTAGTCAGCGCCGGTTGGGCAGGGCTGCGCTGGCTGTTGGGTGGGTGCGGCTCACAGGCTTCCGGGTCCCGGCCTACGCCACTCCTCTCTTTGGGACAAGACTGACCACCTCGGTCCTCAACTTCTCCACCTCCTACCCTCCCCGGGGAAAAGAAAGACCCTCCCGCCCCCAGACTGGGTCCCATAGTTGGCGGGGAGGCTGAAAGGTGACGCCACCTGCTGACCCATAAAACGCCTGCCCCAGGTACAGGGTCCGAGGGTAGCCGGATGGGGCCGCAGCGCGCCGGGTCCTTAGGCTCACATCTCACCGCACGGGGAGCGCAAGCGCGCGGATGGCTACGCACGCGCGGACTCGCCTGCACGTACTGTGATCACGCGCGCCAGCTCGAGTGTACCCACCCGGTCGGCGCGCGAGTGCGGACAGGTGTGCACGCAAGCTGGCCAACAGGTGCAGACGCGCGTGCGCACTCACAGCTGCGTGCGCACCGCGGGGAAGCCCACGGAAGCCAGTTCCACAGACACCGAAAGACACTGTTAAGTTCAGACAGACTTCCTCCACCCCAGAACGTTTACACGCACACACCCCTGCACACACCTGCCCAACTTAAGAGAAATTCATCCAATGGGCAATGACACCAGAAAGAGGAGTTCGAACAGCCCGTGCTCCACCCCTCCCGGAAAGGCGCCCGAAGGTTTGGTGCCTCGGCTACAGCGGTGGTGGGCTACGGTCCGCAGAAATCCGGGAAGACTGCCAGGCGCTTGGAGCAGATCAAGATCAGCACTAGAGGGCCTCACAAACCGACTAGATGCTGGGAAGAAGGGGGCGGAGACGCCGCCGTTCTGCACAGAGGCCCCGCCTCCATCAAGCGATAGCGCTGCTCTTATTGGTAAAGATTCCCTCAAGGTGCCGTGACCACGCCCCATCAGTGCTAGGCCACGCCCCCACCGATGCAGCTCTTCTGCCTTTTGCAGCCCCAACCATAGAGGCCCCGCCCCCACCCCTGCGGAAACTCCGCTCTGCTTTGCCGCAGGAGCCCCGCAACCTCGCCTGCACACATCCCTTCTCTCAATGGGTCCGATTTCCTTTCCGACTCAAACTCTGCTTGGCTCTGCAGCCCTAGGGTCGGAAGCAGCTTGCGCTATTCAATCGACTCCCAGATGTTAGCGCCTCTCCCTTTCTGAGTCTTTGAGGGCGGGAGGTGGTATCAGGCCTGGGAAGGCCTTGAGCGCTGTCAGAGACAGGTTCACTCGGGTCACCTTGGCCTGCATTGCGGGAGCCTTAATTACCGGAAGTAAGGGGCAGCTGGCAGACGCCTGTGACGAGAGAACAAACTGGTGGGTTTGATTCGCTCAGACTCAGTATGTGCATGCGCCAGGATCCCCTGCTCTCTTTTGGCGGAATTAAGACGCTATTTGCAATTCCTTGTTCGCGGGGATTGCAAACTCAAGGCTCCCGGGTTGAAGGTTTCATTTGCTAGTATGAGGTTCTTTTGGTTTCGGAGACAGAATTTGATTTCTTTCCCTCCCTATTGTATTCTACTTCACTCATTTTCAGAAACTGCTGGACTCAACAAAAAGTATTTGCATTTGCCACCTCCTCTCCCGCTACTGGCACCTGATCTCCATTTTTAGATGCCAAAACCAGGTTTACCATCTGTCCAGTGGGGAGGTTTATTTCTTCTTTCTGAGTCACGCAGCTGTTTTTCTGAGCCTGATTTTATGTTCAAAAAACAATGTTGTCATCTACTGAAGTCACTTTCAATGCGTTCCAGGCACAGGTCCAGAAGCATAAGCGGAAGCATAAGCCTGCCGGGTGTCAGACAGAGGGGTCCTGACTGAGGGGGGCCGTGTGAGAACACACAGCTCACCCTGGCAGGGACAGAACCATTTCCCAAGTGCCCGGCATGTTCATTTCACTTGAAACTGCCCTCAAGAATTCCTTCTGATTAGCCCCAATTTACAGAGGAGAACATGTAAGCCAGAAGGCAAAGTTACCTGGCCTGGGTGATGTTGCTGAGAAGTAGCAACAGCTACCTTCATCCCCAAAGCCCAACAATTTTGGAAGTTTCCAAAAGGGATTTGCCCG
>RJWH01011422.1:0-12298 GCA_004363575.1 Solenodon paradoxus | reverse complement strand
GCCTGACCCTTCAGGGAAGTCCTGTGATGACATGATTAATAATGTGTTAATGTGTCATTGTGTTTCCCATCTCAGGTGCCAGATGTGACATCCAGGTGACCCAGTCTCCACCCTCCCTGTCTGCGTCTCAGGGAGACAGAGTCTCCATCACTTGCAGGGCCAGTCAGGGCATTAGCAACAATATGAACTGGTATCAGCAGAAACCAGGGAAGGCTCCTAAGCTGTTGATCAAATATGCATCCAGTTTGAACACTGGGGTCCCTTCACGGTTCAGTGGCAGTGGATCTGGGACAGATTTCACTCTCACCATCAGCAGCCTGGAGCCTGAAGATGCTGCAACATATTACTGTCTGCAGTTTTACAGCTACCCGCACACGGTGACAGAAGCCAGCACAAAAACCTCCCAGAGAAGCTGTGTGAGGCGGGGCTGCCCCAGCTGCTGACTCTGGTGCCTCCATCTGCTGAGAGCATTTCTCAGATGCAGCCAGGCTTTGAGGGGATGGAAGGTCTTGGTAGGAGGTTTAGGGGGCTCCTGGGCCTCCCAACTCTCTCTTCCTCCTCAGTCCTGCAGCACAGACATGACAGTGCCTCTCTTGATTTAATAAAGATGGGGGAATCTGGGTTATAATGTCAGTCAAGGTTCATACATTGGGGGAGAAGGAACCTGAGACTGTCTAAGCAGAAATTTTTTTTTTATAATTAACTTTATGTTTTGATTATTTTCACAAGGAAAATCAGCTAAATGTTTAGAGATTTCCACCCATCCCCCACTCACACTCTTGCTCAGCCTCCTCTACCTTCAACATTCACCATCCACACAGGAATGGGGATTGGTCATATTAATGGGGAAAATCTAATGACACTTCTTTCATGAAGTTTACAGTTTCTATCGGGATTCTCTGCTGTTGTGTATTCTATAGATCTGCATATGTTTTCAACTCTTTTGAGTAAATACTAAGGAGCCTATTTCATTAAGATTAGTTTGAAAAGAGTCTGCCAACCTTTATCCCAAAGTGTCTGTACATTGTGATCCCCCCATCAGTGAGTGAGGCTTCTCACTGCCCCGCGTTCACACCCACATGGGGCGATGTCAGTATCTGTGAATCCGGTCACTCTTCCAGGGGTGCAGTGGTGTCTCATCATTGTTTCCACATGCATGTCCCTCATGACATATGATGGAGAGTGTCTTTTCTTATATTTAGGCATTTTCTTTACATTTTTTTGTTAATGTATTTAGGTCCATGACTTAATTGGACTATTTGTTTGTATGTGGGATACCAGTGCTGTATCTGATATGTCTTTTGAAATTTTTTTTCTCTTGGCATTTCTTTTCAGGTACAGTTTTAATACAGGAAATTATACATCGAATCATAATTGTTAATAATCTTGGATTATTGTAATTAGGCAATCAAACACTAAGAAATGGGGATTTTTCTGGGCCTTAGAAGTCAGAACACATTTACCATTGAAGGGAGAGGTTCCAACCACCAGGTCCTGAGACCTGTGTAGCTGCCCAGGAGCAGACCCACTGATGGTGTCACCATCTCAGCACCTACCAGGTGATTCTCTGGTCTTCTGTCTGCCACTGTCTGCCTGCAGGTCTTGGTGGGCAGCAGCAAAGCTTCACTTGACTTCCAAAGTGTGTGAGTACCCCTCATTGAGCAATTCTACAAGAAGCCTGCAAGGACAGGGGTTCATGACAATATGTTTCCTGAAGTGACAATATGACAGGAGCGACAGCAGGCCACCTTGTGTGTCACTATTTCCCAACTCTCAGAGTTTGACTGCTAGTGGATTGATCTTGACTGCACAGGAACTACTTTTGAGACTCATCAACAATTCTAGCATCATAGCACTAATGTTTCCTTAAGTTATAGAGTAAAGAAAAATGAGGGGATTTCATTAAATATATGGCAGTCAATGACAAAATATGAACAATGTTGGCTCCTACAAAAATCATTTTATCAATAAATTTTCCCCTCATATAAAAATCTTATTTTTCAAAATTTGTCCAGAATTCTCTAACCTCATCTGAATTATTCAGAGGTTCTTAGAAATTTGAAATTGTAGGTCACCTTAGTGGTAGTGATGAGAATATGCTTTTAAATAGGGGGATCTATGCAAAAATGAAGAAGCTGTGTTTTAGAGCATATTTAGGTTAGTGAACTAAAGATTTTTTGAAGTAAAAGAAATAATCAAAACGAAAGAACAAAAATTGTATGTACCTGTGTTAGAGATGTTCTGGAATTTGTTTCACTCCTGCAACCGGTCATGAGAATGTTGAGCCTGAGTCGTCATCACCCTCAGTCTTATCCCAGATGAGACACTCCCACATGCTGGTACCAGGTTGGGGACATGCAGCAGAAACTCCCAGCTGAGACTCTCCTGGTGCAGTACATCTGTGCTGACTTAAACATCTGTGGATATTATACCTAATGCCCAGAGTGATGAGCCGCTGAGCTTGAGTGACTGGTTACTGTGTGGGGTGCGGGATTCTATTCCCACACTGCTGTGCGGAGCTTCCTGCACCAACAAGCAATGATTGGACACCAGTGCAGTTTGCTACAATTCAACTCAATTCTGTCTCCTAAGTCTACCTCCACTTCAGACACCCAGGCAGCTAGTTACCTTGCTTCTGACTCGCTGGTTACACATTGGAGGCTCTCACCTCCCCTCCTCAGACTTCAGGTGACAGTCTCAAGCCCAAGAGGTAACCAGGGCCTCTTCTTAACTGTCTACAAGTCAGAGGCTCACAGGACAGCGTTCTCAGATTTCATTGATTGCTAGAATGACTCACAAAGCTCAGGAAGAATATTTACTTACTAGATCATTGATTTATTACAAAATATGTAACTCTTGCTGGAGAGAAGAGTTGTATAGTCAAGGTGTGAGGAAAAGATGTGTGCCTTCCATCCTCTCTCCAGATACTGCAAGCTCCAAGAAGTCCTTCAATCAGGGACTTCTATGGAGGTTTCATGAAGTAGGCATAGTTGATTAAATCACTAGTCATTGGCAATTTTCCTTAACCTCCATAACCTGTCAACTCCTTATGTTTAAGGAGTGGGGTTGGAAGTTCCGTTGTCTTCATCTGTGTGTTCCCCAGGCAACCAGTCCCCATCCTTAGGTGCTACCCCAAAACTCATTTCATTAACATGAAAGAGACACATTTATCATTCTCAAAATTGAGGAGATTCCAATGCTTAGCAGAGCTGCAAGCCAGGAACCATGAATGAGGAGCACAAGTCATGATTCATGTACTTTGCTCATCTGAATAACCACAAAGTGAATCACAATGTGGAAGTTCATTCAGATGCGTCTTCCCTAGAGTGTTCCTCCTTCAAGAACCACTTTTAACAAGTCTGTTGTGTCTCTATGATGTTAAGTATGAAGAATTCACCAGTGTGTAACACTGACTGCCATGAATTTCATATTCATAAGCTACAACTTTCTCCTCAGGTCCATAAGATTTCTATCTGTAAGAAAGAGCTGTTTTTTCTCTTTGTTTTATCACTTAAATGCTCTCACAGAATTAATTCATCGGGTCCCAGGAAAAGCAATTTATGACATTTGCATCCAATTTTGTTAAACTGTTAACCTGATATCAAGCATATATCAGAAAATTCTTGAATGATCTCATATCCATCTAACTTAAAGACTCTGTGCCAACTAGCTCCAGAGGTGGGAGCTATGTCTTACTGGAGAACACCTGGTAGAAAAAGTAAAAGGATCAGTCACCTACCTGAGGATGATCTGGATGCAGTGCTACAGTAAGGATGTGTAATTAATCAGAAACATATTCTTAGTTAGGAGACACAGGTGTAGGACAAGAATGGCCACCATTTTGCCACCACCACTTGCCCCACCAAGGCCCATGCCACCATTTTGAAAATCATCAGAATTCAGAAAGTGGAGGAGGGACCTGCCTGCCATTTCAGTAACCATGACAACTGCAGAGCCAATAGACACAAACTTCTCTAATTATTTGCAAGTGAATCTTATGTGTATTCTGTTTATGTGGAGAATTTGTAATTAACATTGAGTCATGCTTGTCACTCCCACCTTAATTTACACCCCTTTGTCTCTTGAAATGCACAGACAGTTGATGAGATATAAATTTCCCTAATTGTTTGCCACCAAAACTGTTTGTTTGTTGCAATCAATTTGGGTTACTGCTGGTCACTGTTGCTTTAATTTGCACCTTTTGATCTCCTAAACTTATAAAAGTGTATCTCCATTTTCATTATGGATTCATTCTTATGGAGGGACTGCCAACTGGACCTGTGCATATAATAAATCTGCCTATAATACTTTCAAAAGGGCATATACTTGGCTTTTTTCAGCTAGGAGAGTTGTAACACAGGGACTTAACACTGTGTCCTCCACAACAGAAGTCAAAAAACTTCAGACTTTGATCCTTGTATCATTCAGATCACATCAATTTATTCTTTTAACTCTTAGTCAAGATACAGGACATGCTAGTCATTTTGTTTATAAGAGAATCTCTTCCCTACTGTCTGTCTCCACACTGCCGCACCCACCAGGGGATTTGCATAAGGTGCCCTGGGGAGATCGCTTCCTTGCTAGTGTGAGAGAAAGATCAGTTCAGTTCTTGCCTTGACTCACCAGGACTCCTCAGTTCAACTCCTCAAAATGAGGTTCCCTGCTCAGCTCCCAGGGATGCCCAAGCTGCCTGGTAAGAGCAGAGGGGGATGATTTGGAGCATGGACTGGGGTGAGTTCAGGGGACACTACTATGTCCTGTGAGTGTTCTGTCTGCTATTCGATACATGCATCTCATCCCTAGGGGTGGGTATTTGATGTTTAGTTCTGTCAAAAGGAGAGAGATTCTGGAAGGATCAAAGATATGTGTTTTGTTAAGTGTATGACAGAGAAAGTGGAAATGATGTAGTTAGGTTTATGTCTCTTTTTCCTTCACAAATCTAGTTCTTTATCATGATTGCACAGTATTGGTATATGAACAAATCACATGGCTATATAACAAGTAAAACAAATTAATGGCATAATGAAAATGACTGACAATATTTGTTGTAACTTGTACTTTTCTTTCTTTACTTCAGGATCTCTTGGAGATATTGTGATGGCCCAGACCACACCCTCCTTGTCCCTCTTCCCTGGAGAGCCAGCCTCCATTTCCTGCAGGTCTAGTCTGAGCCTCCCACATAGTGATGGGAACGCCTATTTGAACCTGTACCTGCAGAAGTCTTACCATTTTATCTCTATAAAGAAAACAGCATTGTTCGAAAATTGGGATTAGACATGAATTCCTATAATCTCCTCAGAAGGCTGCAGAATTCCAAAATCAGCACCGAACTAGACAAGATGAAAGAGGATGAAACAATAAAAGCACATGAAATTTCTTGCCACAGGTTTTGGAAGCAAACTAAGAAATCTCTCAGGAAGCCTCTCTTCCTATCTCACCCAAACTCAAGCTTTTGCTTTCTTACACCCCTTGTGTCTGAAAACCTATAAAGTGCACTTTCATAATGACTCGAGAATGTTTTCTCGATTTGTGACACTGCTGAACCCCAGATGTCCCAGCAACAGTAATATCCCATTTCGTATTTTGATTTTAATAATTCTACATTTACTTTTTTTAACCTTAGTCAAGCTTAACATTTGCCAATTTTGTTGATCTTTTCAGAAAATTAAATTTTGGTGTATGTAATTTTTTAATGTTTTGATTCCTTAGTTTATTCATACTCCTTCTAATACCTACTCTTTCCTCCCTCCTACTGAGAGCTTCTGATTTTCTAGTTCCTTAAAGTAAAAATGAGGCTGTTGATATCACAACAAAAATTAAAATTGAAGTCTTGGATTCTCTTATATGTAGAACCTAATATTAGAGTCTTTTTATGTTTTCAGGAGATATTTCAGTTAGAAAATTTGCTGTAAAATCTTCTACTTCTTTATTTGCTTTTGAAGTCAGTGACCATGTCTGCTGGCTTTGATTTCTGCACCTTCAAGAGGAAATGTCACCTTATGGACAAGCCCAGGGAGACCTTCCACTTGCCATGGACACAGGACCACAGGTGGTTCCATCAGAATCAGGCACCACCTCCTCTCCTGCTGCAGGAAATGGCAGCTCTGTCCCTGGGGTCACAGCCCAGTTCCGAGGTTGTGGGTCTGGGTCGTTTCACCCCCAAACTACTAGAGTGGAGACTAGAAATGCTGCACATGTTCCATGAGCAGGACACGGGACCCTGCACTAGAGCAGCCCAGACACCACCCTCCCGAGGAGGCTCAGCCTCCCAGAGCCTCTTCCTTCCTCCACTTAGGGTGCTCACTCCCCAGAGACCCCCAGGGGTGGGCTGCATGTCTCCCCTGGAACAGTCTCTCAGTTCTCTGCTGACCTCAGGGTGCAGAAAAGCTCGGTCATGTCATTGGAGAGACCCTAGTGATGTCCTAATGTCACTACTACCACTGAGTCTCTTCAGGACTTAGTCTTGTCTTTACCAGTGATCAGCACTCTATCAGCAATATCAGGAGAGTGAAAGCTGTCTGCACTGTAGGATTTATGGATTCTGATCCATTTAAATCTCACTGGGTCCTCACATAGGTAAAGCACCATAGTAATATTGCTAATCATTCTATCTGTGACTTCTGTCTCTGAATTTTTTTCTAAGTTACTGCGCCTTCCTACTTTCAGTCTTCTCTTCAAGCTGCTGATGTGTGTTTTCACTTCTGGACTCAGTCAATTGTCACATTCCAAACATAGGCACATGCACATTAAAATTACCCAGGTATGAATGTAATTTCTTAGAGTAAAATTATCGTGACTTTTTAATTTAATCTTCTTCCACCGTTGATAAGGTGGAACCAAGGTCACGACTGTGTTACTTTTACAAATAATATACATATTTATTATGATAAATTCACTGATAAGTTCATGAATTCTTACATCCCACTAAGTTTATATGTCATACTTACTTTTATTTAAATAGTTTCTAATTATCTTTTTCATTTCTTTTATGGCTTAAGTTTTACTCAATAATGTATTATAGTCAAGTCTTCGAGAATTTTTCTGTATCTTTTTGCTATTGATTTTCAATACAATTTACTTGGATTGAAAGAATACGTTTTGCACAATGAATAAAAAATGAAATAATTGAATTTTATTGATTTATCTTGGGACACAGAACATGGTGTATCTTAGCAAATGTTTTGAAATGATTATGTATTCTCCTTCTGTTGGGTGGAGGGCTCCCTCACTGTCCTGGTGTGAATGGTTGATGTGGGTCAAGCCTTCTGCATCCTCACTACCTGAGTGGCAGTTCTCCTTTCATGGCAGGGGCAATGGGGGAGAAGAGTGGGGAGAAGAGACCTCTAAAAATACTGGTTCTTTTCTTTCTATGGAATTAACATTATAGATTAAAAAATAAAATGGTGATGTTTCTGATATAAGTACCAAATTAATGTGGTGAAGGTTAAAGAATCAATTGACAAATATCCAGTTGCAATTAGAAAAAACTTCACTTACATGACATTAAATATTAAAGGGGCCTTATGCACCTAAGTAAATGAAAACTTGTACTGAGCATCTTGAGAAGAGGGGCCTTCACACAGAGCTGCAGGTCCTGCAGGTGAAGTGTGATGCTAACTCTGGGACATGGCTTCTTGGGCCCAAGAGTTTCTTTAAAGTCTAATCTGAGATTCCTTACTGAAATTTCCAGGAAAGCAGACTTTTAAAAAGCCTGTATGATCAATCACTATTCTTGGGCACTATATAGTGAGGTCAAGTTGAATAGATTAGAATTAATTTGCAACTAAATTAGTCTAACCGTACTTATGTTTGATAGAAAAGGTGTTGACTATGCAGAGAAAATCATGTTTTAATGAAGCATTATTAATACCTGTTATTAAAATCTAGTCTTACTCATAGTCTTTGAGGGTTTCATATGTATCTATATATTGTACTGGTTACTGGCATCTAATTTCTACTATAGTTGGGTTCAGTTCTCCAAACTCATATTTGCTGTTTCTTTCACACTTCAGACCTGGAGTTATAACACATCTAAAACTACCCTTTTCTGAGGCCTAATTAGCTAAAAGTGGATGAGTTGATATCATCTTCAGAGAAATCACCACAGACAATCACAGATGGGCAACCCCTGAGCCTGCTGCTGTGTGGCCCATGGAAAAGCATTTCAGAGCACTCAGTGACATACACAAACGGTCAAATGGCCTTTTGAATATAAAATTTAGAAATTTTGGCGGGCTGACCTCTAATCTCAAAAACTATGTTCTCTCCAGCAATTAATCTTCATCCTTTATTTTCATGAGTGTTCCCCTAATCAGATGCCTGACTACTTGCATATTCCAGCAAATACCCTCTACTACCAAATCCTAGCAAACGGTCCAGGTGGTCTTTAATGAACAGAAGTCAACCACTTGTATCATTAAAGGACTTGTATCATTAAAGGGAAAGAAGAAAATATAACTTACAAAGGCTTTCATCTTGACCTAACTTTAATGGGGCTCCTTTCAAGTCATTGTTAGATTACTCCTGACCCTGGGTTTACCACTATACTCTTGTAGAATCCAGTTGACCAAGATTCCTGCTAATTCAATTTATCAAAAATCCCCAAACCTTGATATCTGACCTCTTTTTATATCTCATTACACAAGCCCGCTCTGCAATGTCTGTTGTTTTAGTCTAACAGAATTATGTTTAAAAAAAAATCCTCCTTACCTTATGTTTCTTCTTGGTACTTTTCCATCTACTACACCCTATACCTGTTCTTCGGACATAAATCTTTACTTGCTCTTGTTGAACTTGAGTTGAGCTGTGTCTCCTTCCCTTGATTGCAGGATCCCATTTGAGTGGTCCCTGGACACATCATGATGCTTCTACATCCCTTGAATAAAGATGGTCTTGCCATTTCTTTTTTAAGTTCAGAGTGGAACTCTAAGGGGATAGTCGATGCATTCATTCGTTTTCATTTTTTAAATTCAGCTTCTTTCTTCCTCTCCAATGTTCTTTGCATGAGCTAGTTTCAGATTAAGGGAAATTCAGATTCTAATTCATTCAGGATTATGGATTTCTTGTCATATACAGTGCTTTTTCTGACATTCCATCAGGTATCTTAGAGTATCTGTTTTTGCCAGCTTAGGTAATGAACATCTTTTGACAGGACACTGAAAATCATTGCTATAAGGGAGAAGGCCTCACAGCAAGGTTAATTGCTGACCTGTATTTTATCCTTGCAATCAGGTTTGGTATCACCTTTTACAAAACCAAGTATTCTACCAAATAGTAATTAGAGGTTTGAGAGGTCAAAATACATGGCATGAAGGAGAAAACACAATGTTTATTGTCCACCTTTAACAGAGGCTCTGATCTAAGGATTCTAGAGGGAAAGGATAAATAAGAATTATAAGGAAGAGTTGCTGTAATTATGAGAAATAGAAACACAGAATTAGAAAATAGAAATAAAAAATACAAAGGCACTTTTCAGTACTTTAGCCTAGAAATATTTCATTTACCATGGATAAGAGTAAAGTGAGAAAGTAATTTTCACTAAAAATAAATATTGAACATACACAAAAGTTTCTTCTAAAACTGAGTTCAGTTCACTTTTATATAAAGTATCAGAGTATCTTGCTACTGAGATGTGCGTTAGTTGTTTCTGCTGCAGGAACATGACAAAAAGAAAATGCCTGATCAAAAGATGATTTGGATAACTGCAAATTATTGAAATGCTGAACAACTGACTTAATTTTTCCTGAATATAGAGTTCCACTGAGTTTCCTAGAAACAAAATAACTGAACTGCACTGTTATATCATTTTTCCTTTGGTTTTTCCATGCCAGGGGGGAAGGTTCACTAAGTAACCTAGGCACTCAGAGCCTCAGTCACCCCGAAAATGACATTGTTCCAGAGGAAGGGTCTCAAGGAAACAGCTGCAGAAATCTATTTAATATCTGCCCCTTGAATTAAAATGAAAGGTCTATAATGTCAAGGTTCTGTTAGACTTCTTCCAAATAATCTATGACAAGAAGAACTCGTGATTCCTTTATTTCTGTAGATCTGTGAGTATGTTTTTGATTTTGAGTGGACAAAAAAGAAGACTGACAAAAGCAGAGCTCAGGACTAAAGTTATTTCACACATCACCACCAGGGGGAGGTGTAACACCTTAGTTCCTTTAATGAAGGACGATTGAGAGCATTTGACATGTTATTTGAAAAACCGGCTGACCTGAAGAACAATGACAAGGCCAATCAAAGTATGGAAGTCTCAGACTCCAATCACGGGGCTTCCTGGCGATGGGGCCTGAGCGTGTCCACGGTGAGAGGCAGCGAGAGGGTTCCACGGTCACAGCTGGTCATCTCCCTGTGCTCTGCGCTCAGGGTTGGAATGTCTTTATAATGGAAAAACTGATACTATTAAGGGGAGTGAACAGTATTTTATATTAAATAGTCATTACTTATGATAAATTTTAACTTCATTTTCAGATCAATTTTCACATATTAGTGATGTACATATGGTCACTGTCCATTTCTGATTGCAAGAGTCTGTGGGGACGTAGTGATGACACAGATTCCAGGCTCCCTGGCAGCGTCTGCAGGACAGAGAGTCACTGTCAACTTGACATCCACCAGAATCTATTATCTCCTCCAATCAGAGGAACTACTCAGCCTGGTGCCAGCAGACACAGGACAGGCTCCTAGGCTGCTTGTCTCCTCCACATGGGCACCTGGGTCCCTGACAGATTCATGGTGGTGGGTCTGCAGCAGATTCACTCTCAGCACCAGCAGCTCCTGCTGAATATGCAGCCGTGTTTCGCTGTCAGCAGTGTTATTGTCTCCTCCACGTGCTTCAGTCCCAAACACAAATCTCCCCAAGGGCAGGGTCACAAGACTTTATCCCACCAGCTGCTTCCTCGTTCAGTCCAGTTTCTCCCTTAGCTGTCAGAGTTCTTGACTACAGATTTCATCATGGAAATACATGCAAGTCTCAGGAACCTTGAATAGAATCCCCTGTTCTTGTCTCGGGAACAAGGAATCATTCTGTGAAGTTTCTGTTATGAGCTGTTGTGAAGCTTCTCTGCATTGTTTAGGATGTTTTGTGTCACCTGAGTCTGCTTTCCCGCTCTGTCTTGTAGATCAGCCTCTCTCTCTCAACTTGTGGTTACCAGTTGAGGGCATAAGGTCTCCCTACTTGTGTTACATTTGTAACATGGTTGACTTGGTCTCTGTCTCCATCCCATTTTCTCCCCGTCCGCTCTCAGAGCATACTCACCCCAGCCCACCCCATTTAGCATGTTCCTGCTTCTTACATTTACATACAATTCTGAAACCATTCAACACAGAAACGTGCATAGGTACTGTACTTATGACATTTTTGCCCTCAATCATTTAAGAGAAAATTAATGATCTATTAGGCATTCCCCCCTTTTCTATGCGTTTCCTTCATAAAAGGGCATTTTCCTCCAGTACCCTGTACAAGAAATCAACATTAGTATATTAAGCAAATTAGTCCTCCGGCCTTTTGCACATCTGGCACCTGCAACTAAGCTGTCTTTTATATCAAAAGCATCTGGACCAAATTAACATGTTGCCTTTAGCCACCCAGGTTTTCTTAGTCCCCTTCAGTCTGCAACAGTCCGTCGTTCTTTCATTCAATGTAATGGTCTTGTCATTTTTGAAGATTACACACCATTTATTTTGTAGAATGTCCCTTAACCTGATCTGTCTGCACTGACTGTATCCAAGATATTCGGCCCTGAACTTCTTCTGTGCTTTCTTACTGGGCTGTTCTTTCTTCCTATCGCTCACTCCCTCTAACTGCTTTTATCTGCCCCCTGGCCAACAGTGCGGTACTTTGCAGTAATTAACCCATCCTGCCACCATTAGGAGAAAAAAGCATGGCTGACCGGTCATGTGGGAGGGGGAAACATGTCTGAGTCACCGTCATCAGGACTCCCTCTTGCAAGGACAATAAGGCTGATACCCCTGCTGTCTCTGTCTCTGGTGATTTCGTTGGACTATCTACTAGGCAGGTCGTTACTCTGCCTGAACGTGAACACCTGTATAACATCCCCGCACTAATGACCTTTCAACTGTGTGGGCTCCATGCCTGCCAGGGCTTCCTCCCTCAAGTCCTGAGTGGGTGTCTCCTCACCATTGTGCCTAGGGCCCTGCACCCACCATTGAACACCATCTGTGTTCTCTCAGGATTAGAAGGGATGTGGTGACAGAGGAACATGCGGGTTTAGGGAATTCTATACTATCAGGGTTACACTCCACCATGTGTCTAGGGAAGACTTCAGCTTCTGAT
>RJWH01011421.1:0-12300 GCA_004363575.1 Solenodon paradoxus | reverse complement strand
GGGAAAAGACTGCTGAAGCATCCTAGAGATGGTCGCTTCCAATAGAGTCATGTCAACCTCTGGTCACGGACAGAACCCAAAACCTCTCCGAGGTTCCCCATTTCCAAATAGGAAAGGGGTCTCGAGTACCCAGGAGTGAAGAAACAGCTGCCACAGCCTTGACTGGTCCCTTCCCTGCGCTGCCCAGCAAGGACCCATTATGACAGCATTAGCAGCCCATGTAAAAGGCCCCAATGGGCCGAGCTTTCAATCCACAGAGCCCGGAAAGCTCTTTTGGTGACCTGTGGGACATGGACCATAGTTAGTCTGTTTCCTCCCTTCAGTTTGTTGGTTTGTTTGTTTGTTGATTGCATTTTACTTGTCTTTTGGTGTTTCTTTTATCCTTCCTTTGTTTTTATTCATTCGTGTCCTTTGTCTTGTTTTCCTACATTTGTTTTCTCCCAATTTTTGCCCTGTGTCTCCCCTCATTGTTCCTTTCCCCGTGTTTATTTCCCTTCACTCGTTATTGTTCTCTTCATTGTATTATTTTATTCCTTTTTCTCATTTTTTCCCTTTATTTCCTTTAGTTAGAGTTTCCTTAGTAGCTTTCTTGTTTTTTTCTATTTGTTCTTGTCTCGTGAGTTACGGATAGAGTAGAGCAGTTATCGTCTTAGTCTAGTTACTTAGCTGAGTCCGTCTGCTAGCCTCGTGGGTCAGTGTAGCTGTTGAGGTTTGTAGCATAGGGCGCGACTTAGCACAGGTACTGCAGGACTGGGTGACGCAGGCTGGCAGTGAGCGTAGTTCAGCGGCAGAGTAGCGGGGTGGCCAGCATGAGGCGGGACCCCGCGGCCCCCTCCAGGCACGAGGAGGCCCGTCTCTCCCACTACGTCTTCCTGGAGACCCTGGGCCAGGGCTCCTTCGGCAAGGTGAAGCTGGCCCGCCACCTGCCCACGGGAACAGAGGAGCCTGGGCATGGTGCTGCACATCATGGTCACCAGGTCCCCGCCTTTTCAGGCAGAGACCTTCTGGAAGCTGGCGCAACAGATCCGCAGCAGGATCAACCACACGCTCGCATTCCCGTCCCTGGAATGCGCAGACCTGCTCCACCAGCTGATGACTGTCAACCCCAGCGGCAGGCTGACACTGGAGTAGGTCATGATGCACCCGCGGCTCAACGGGCAAGAGGAGGAGCTGAGGCCAAGTGGAGAGCCAGCTGGCGAACAGCAGGACCCCGGCCCGTGCACAGAGCAAACCCAGGTGCAGCTCCGCACCGTGCAGGTCAGGCCTTTCCCTGGCGCTGAACAGGATGGCTGCAGCCTGTCTCCAAGCTGCCACACTGCCAGGCGGGTCCCTGTGCAGGCGGCTGAGCTCTGCTTGGGGGATCCCAGGATTGTTCTAGGTTGTTCCAAGAACACTGTGGGTGGAGGAAGACCAGGGCACCTGCTCTGACTGCACAGGTTGGCCAGTCACCACACCTCCCAGGCCAGCCTCCCAGTGTAGCTCTGTGTCACTCACATCCCCGCTACCCCACAGAGCCACCATCAGCACAGACACCAGCACCAGCACTAGCTCCAGCAGCAGCAGTGGCACTAGCTCCAGCAGCAGCAGTAGCAGCAACAGTGGTCGTCCACAGAGAGAAGAACCCACCAAACCCCAGGAATGCTCCCCTCATGCTGGGTGGCCCGACACTTGGATCCCAGTCTCTCCCTCTGACCACCACTAGGCCAGGAAGGGGATGGCTGGCAAGATCAAAGACACTCTGCTCAGATTCTGCTGTTGAGGGCCTCCCAGCTTGAAGAGTCCCCCACCTTAAGGCCAGAAAAACCCGATCCAGACCACACATCCTCCCCCGCATAGACAGGGACCCGGTGACCATGGTGTGCAGAACGACTCCCAAGCTCCATACAAGAAGACCTGAGCACCGGGGAGCCTGGTAACACAGTGCCCCTCGCCAGGGGCTGGATGCCAGTGCCAGACGGGGCAAGGCCAGAATCCAGGCCGTGCATGTCAAGATGCTCAGGAGACCAACTTGGGCTGATGGCCACCAGTGCTGTGCACACGGACAGGTGACATCCATTGCATGGTATTCAACTTCTAGGCACCGGGACTCGTAGCCCTCAGAAGCACTGGGTCCCAAGGAACCTGGTGAGTGGGAGGCTGGTCTGGTGCCACCTGGAGGACAAAAGAGGTTTATAAAGGCTGATCAACCTGTGTGGGGAGTCACAGATGTGGATGGGTGTGGGACCCCCATCGGGTTTAGGCTCACTTACAGTGCAGCCCAGTTTGCTGCTAGGAGGCTGGAGTCAGGCTGTCCATGGGACATTTCTCCTCAGGCTCACAGTGCAGGGTGTGTCCCATGCATCCAGGGACAGACTGAGGCACCAGCCTTCGCCAGCTCCGGGTCCCAGGATTTGGCAGCTGAAACCACAGGTGGCGACCTGGAAGGAGCAAGCACCGGGTAAGACATGGCAGCCAACTGGGGAGGCTCCAGGTTGAAGGCACCGGCCCGTGCATGAGAGCGGGGGCCTCTGTGCTCTCGGGCAGCCTCCGGGGAGCTTGCACGGGGCTCCCGAGATGCCTAGGAGGCCCTCGCTGCTCTGTGGGGGACCCGGCCCCACTTGCAGACCAGGGACAGGTCCCGTGTCTGACTGCTCAAAAGGCTCCTTGGCCTCAGAGAAGAAGGACTGGGAATCTGGGTGGGAGTCCTGTCCTCCGCCTCAAGCTCCCAGCTTCACGGGGGCTCTTCATGCTACAACCCTGAGGGGCGTCTGCCAGTGCTGCTCTCCTTCAGGGCACGTCCAGCTCAGTAAGGGGGCCAGCGGGGGCCATCCTCGGCTCCCCTTCTGTTACCTCTCAGCCCACCCCTCAGCCCCTGGCATAGGACACACTGGTTCTGAAGGCCTCAGACGCTCCCCACCTCAGTGCCACCACACTGGGGCTTCCTCTCTGTGAAGCCCACAGCCGGCATGGAGCCAAGCTCTGTGCGGTCCGGGGAGGACTTGGACTCAGATCCTGCCCCGGAGGTGGTGGTAGAGGTGGAGGCGGCGGTGGAGGTGGAGGCGGTGGAGCTGCTGGAGGTAATGGAGGTGGTGGTGGCGTCTGAGAGGCAGTGTTTCAGGTCATGATGGGTCTATGGCCTCACCAATTACTTTTCAGATCAGCCCACCAGTGTGTCCTGTTGAACTCACACCCACTCCCCTCATTTTCTCACTTGCCTGTTCTCTCACATCCACACTTGCGAACACTCACATTATGAGAATCTTATGCTGACAAATGGCACGAAATATAATAAAAACAAAAACAGAACTTCCTAGAATGAGAAATAACCAGATAGCATTGGGCATAGATGAGGGTCAGATCCCAGTCACTAGGTGTGCCGAGACACCACAGTCCAGACGAAATGGCCAACATAAGACACGCCTCCCAGGATTGACAATGCGCACACAGACCTGGTGGGTGTTCCACCCATCAGCTCCGCATTGGAGGCCTGAGTGTGGACACCCTGTGTGCATATCCGCCCTCCCCTCACACTCTGCACACCACCAAGTGCTCCTTGTCCCCTCAGGTGCAGTGCTAGAGCCCTGAGGACATTTTCCTCAGTGCCAGAAAGACAGGCTTGGGATCTCTGTCACACACCGAAGTATATGACCATGACAGCCCAGAACTGACACCACCCTCTGCCCTCTGCACAGCCTGGGGTGGGGACCCTCAGCCCTGGAGCAGGTGCAGGGTACTGCTCCCCAGACCTGACACAACTTCCCTGTGGAACATTCCCCTAGAGATCCAGTCACTTGCAGGTGTAAAGGACTGTCAGTGATTTCTCAGAGCAGGACCCATCCTAGAGGGGTCAGGTGGTGACACACCTGAGTGAAAGGTGTCCACATTATAGAGAAAACCTTCAATAACACAGAGCGGGGAGTCCTGTAGGGGAGGAATTCCTCTGCTCATCAGGACCCCAGACAGAAGAGTCAGTTACTGGCAGTTAAGTGGCAGTTATGGGATTTGCCCCTCACCCAGCAACAACACCATCCAATGGAAATGCAGCAGCTCAGCCAATGAGAAGCCCTTGGCCCCCAACTCTCTATTTCTACCAATGAGCTTTGAATGTTATCCTGCTGATGACTTCCTTGTCCCACCCTCCTTTCTATAAAAGTCCTTATACTATAACCCCCAGTGTGTCTCTCTGCTGGCCAGACAAGATGCTGCCAATTCACAAACCCTTCCAACAGCCAATATCATCTTGAAATTTACTCAGTTAAATACTGTCTTTGTTTTCATATCAGTGAGAATCAAGTGTCTGTGTAAGACAGAATCCCTGTCTTCACTGTCATTGAGAGATTGGGTACTCATGGGAGGACTGTGTTAACTGAAGATGCTGGGGTTGTGAATGGAGTCAGTTGTCACTGAACAGATGAGGTGGGAAAACTCAAAGACCAAAAACACTTGCTCTGTGACAAGATGAGACGCTTTCAAAATTTCACATTTTCCCCCTATACGTATTTACACTTGTTAGAACACAATACATTATTCCAAAAATCATTGTTCAGTTTTTATGCTGGTAATCTTTATTGTGTTTTCTTATTTTCAGGACATTTATTGTGATTACCAAATATGTTGCTCTGATAGAAACATGAGAAAATATGAATAGAATGAGGATTCGCTGATTAAAACTCCAACCACTAGAGGATGATATTTCTGTGAAAAGAATGGATGAGGTAAGGAATGCCCGTCTCATGCTCTCATTTAGTGCATCCTAGTTAGCATCTGTCTTCGTTTGTCATGGATCTTTCAAGTTTGGGGCAGAGGGCTGCCCTCAGACACCCCTCTCTTGTAGTTCCTCTATCCTACAGGGCTCTTGGCACTATCACCATGACAACCAGGTTATCATATAGTCCCCTTGAACCAGAACTCTGCCCCTGAATGGATATCAGTCAAAAATTTCAATTCATGATGACTAAAGAAATGGAAGTAATATGGAAGATAACCTGGTCTTTTTCAGAGATAACAAAGAGGGAACTCTCACTCTGTGACTGATGTGACTTTTGTAAAAATCTTGGACGGGATACTTGGGCTTGACCACGGGCTCGCGTGAGGTAGGGCTGACTCTGGACTGGGCATCCATTGTCCCCAATAATGTCTTGACCAAGTGCCCTGGGCAGCACATGAAGACCACATTGAGTTTTGCCTCCACAGGACAGTTTCCTATCTCCTTATGAGTAAAATTCTGGCTACTCCAACCACCATCCTCAAAGGTGATTTTTATGATGTAGTCACTGCTTATCTCCACTTTCACATTTTATAATTACAGCAACCCGCATCAACAATGGTTCAGGTATTATACACAATAATAATTATGATGGAGAAGGATGAGGGAGACTACATTCATACAAATTTTAATACATTATTTAACACATTATTTGGTTTTAATTTTCTAATTAAATATTGCTGTTAATATTCTTATGTTGTCTACTTTACAGATTAAAATTTATCATATGTATGTGTGAATAGGAAAAATCTTAGTACTTACAATCTCTCTTGGGATGTAATGAACAAAATGGTGAGTAAAGATAACACTCTTGTATAACAGAAGGAAAAGCTGTTCTGAGAGTAAATTCTAACAGTTCTCATAACCACAAAAACATTTTGCTCTCCTTTCTCTTCTTTTTATTGTATTTATGGGGTGAGATGGATGTTTTTGAATCTGTTGTGTTTGTCATTTCACAATATCAGTAAATCAGCCCATGGTACCTTAAATATATCCATTGATGAATGTCAATGCCTACTCAATAAAACAGGGAACAGGAGAGTTTTTCCATGATTTTCATTTCCCAGACTTTAAGGTAAGCCGAGTGAACTTCATTCCGTATTTATATAAAATAGTGTAGAGTGAATTTTATAAGTTATTATTCACCATTTAATTATGATCAGATGTGGTAGTATAGCCCTGAAAAACAATTTTCTGAGCTCCCGGTCAGGCACTGTGCTATTTGGATACCCAGAAAGGGTCTACTGCGTAACCCCTAGAAAGTCAATACCATGACACCAGGTTTTCAGAATCACAAAGGATGTTACTGTGAGAAGGGACAGAAAGCATCAGGAGGGGAAACAGCTCAAATTGACCTTCCTGACCTTGACTCAGAGTAACCTCTTAACAGGTTTTGATGGGTCATCGCCAAACTCCTTTCCCTCATTGTGGCTGCTTCATCTTTCTTTCAGTCTCTACCTCACTCTTTCCCTTCCACGATCCTTCCCTCTGCTCTCACACACCAGTCACCTCCTCCACCCTCAGCGACACCGTTTGACTTTGCTGCCTTCTCCAACTACCCTCACACCTTTGTCTTCCACCAAACTCCCTGCAAAGCAGGCTGTTGCTTCCATCCCCACAACACCCCCCATTTTGTATCTGACCCTTTCAGAGCAGACGCTGACCCCCGCTATCTATGCCAGTGTTGCTCAGACTGGCTGCAGGTGGAGTCGCCTGGGCCTGGGACAATCCATTAGGTGATCACTTAGTGGCTGTGGGGGCTGGTCTGTGAGAGGGTAAAACACCCAGTCTACTCGACCCACCCATCTCTCCTCCAGTGCTCTGGAAGCGGGGAGGGCACAACTTTCTAAACCTGAAGCAGGCTAAAAAAGTAGAGAGAAATAGAACTAGTAATTTATTAAGTGTTTTAATCTTCTGGATAAATTATTACGCTGCTGGATATACAAGAAAATTCTACAATTGGTTGCACAGAGCTGGTTGAACAGCCTTCTCCATCATGACTAAAGACAGAAACCAGATACAAGTTTTTGGAAATACAATCTAGCTGATGTACCGAGAGAGATACATGCAAACATCCTATAACCCATTATTTCCACTTCTTGAAAGTCATTCTAAGGAAGTCATTCAAATACCGAAATTAAATCCTCAAAAAATGTTCATTGAACCTTATTTATACTGATGATAAATCAGAAAATAGACTAAGTTTTGAGGAGGAGAATAATAAAGGTACCTCAGGTACAAATAGTGTAGGATGTGGAAGCAGGAAGTAGGGCATCTGATGAGAATCCGGCTTTATGTTAACATTCTCTCCTACAGCAAATAGATTTCAAGGTTCATTCATGATGCAGGAAGAACCAGAATTCAACTCTACTGATGGCAGTGAACTTTCCATTATATGGGTAAACCATGTTTCATTCATCCACTTATCAGTTCATAGAAATATGAATGGTATACACTCTACATATCATGAGGCTTGGACATCAGTTTCCAGGAAAGGGGACCCACCTATGTATTTTGAGCTGATGTGACGACCTGACCCCGGCAGGGTCGGGGAAGCACAGCTGACAGAGCTGTCCCGGGCGGGGGGACGTGCGGCCACACTGGGGAGTCCAGTGGTGTCTTGAGACTGTACCTGGCCAACGGATTCACGTCCTTCTCCAGGTTCTCTGCTTTCAATACATAGAAATAATGGGTTAAATGGTATTTTATATTTATTTCTCTAACCAGTACATTAGCGAGATTGTATTTGAAAAAATTATATCTCGTTATCCATCTTTAACATGATGGAGAAGCCGGTTCAACCAACTCTGTACAACAAAATTTAAAATTTAATATAAATTTTAATAAAATTTAATTATATATGCAATAGCATAATGTTTCCAGAAGATTGAAACACTTAATAAATTACAAGTTCTATTTCTCTTTACTTTTTTAACTTGATTCAGGTTTACAGAGTTGTGCCTTCCCTGCTTCCAGAGCACTGGAGATGAATGGGGGGATTAGAGTGGGTGTTTTCCCCTCTCACAGACCAGCCCCCAGAGCCACTAGGTGATCACCTAGTTGGGTGGCCCTGGGCCCAGGTGTTGCTGTCCAGATCTGGTGCCCACTCTTAGTTGGCTCTGCTCTATCTCTCTGCAAGCAACTGGGACCACGGGGTGGTTTTAGGCTCCGCCCATGCCCCACCCCAACCCGCGTGCCCCTCTCCGGAGTGGCTATTTTTATTTATAGGCCCAGCAGATGATGCACAGCCACCAGTGATCTCAAGAGCTGGGCGGAGCCTACCGCGCTAACCCCGCCCCCGCCCAGGCTCCCAGCCCCTCTGCTTTGTCCCTTCCACCCCACCTCCCTCTGCCCCGGCCATCCCCTTGCCTGTCCCTGGACTCCCACTGCATGCCCAGCTGCACCCTGTGCCCTGGAGACCCCTCAGTATCTTCCCTCTGGATCCTGATTCTCTTGAGCACCCACCCCTGGACTCCAGATCTCACCTGTTTTTCCCCCATGGCGCTCACCCCTCCCACCTACCCCACCTCAGCCATCTCCCTGCCAGACTCAGGAAACACTAGTATTTCCCTGCCTGTCTCTAGAAAGCCCCCCTCCAATCCCAATCTGGGATCTGGTCCAGCTCTCAGTTGGGCCTGTGTCTTTCAAGTACGGGTTGATGGAGTGTCGATAAGTAGGCTTTTTGTGGGGAAGTGGGGTGTCAGGCTTCTTCAGGATGTGCCAGGAGCCCAGGAGACTGAGTAGGAGAGGCCTGGTCTGGAAGATCGTATCTCTGGGCTTCTCCATGGTTGACGCCTGTGAACTCTGAACAGAGTGGTCGGGCCTTAGAATATTTATTTTTTTGCCAGAGTGTAAGCCATATTATATGAATGACCTTTTTAGTCTGAGGAAGGTTTGCCAATAGGCCAATAGTCTGACAGGCAAGCACAGGCAACTCAGGCGTCCTTCTGTGCCTGGGGCCGCCGTGTGCACGGGGTCCCTGCACCTGCACTAGGCTCCACGCCTGACCTGCTGCAGCCGTCACTGCAGACTGTGAAGTAGCAGGTGAGTAACCTTAGGTGTGAGGGCTAATTCTTAAATGTCATAAAGCCACCCAGTGCCGAGAATTTCCTGTGGTGGGAGGGCTGAGGCCCGGCTGGTGGAGCACGTAAGCAGGTGGGGTTTCTTCATCAGGTCCGTCTCAGGAGATGGGCTCTCAGAGGCTCAGGAAGGTGCCTGCACAGAGATGTGCTGTGGATCCTTGCTGACCTGTCCCCCAACGTCCCGGTGAATAGGCTGGAGATAACAATGGCACTTACACCACTTAATGTCCAGTTTGATACCAGTAACACACCAGGAAAGCGTCTCTGCAAAGGGACGGGTGATGGCGGTGGGGTTGATGTGATGGATATGGAATCAGAACGTGTTGTCTGTTTAGTGCAGGCATGTTGTCATGAAATGTGTGCCCGGGGCCAAAACCAAAGATACCTTCTGATGCCAGTGCCGCTCACTCAGTCACTTTGCTCTTTCAAGTGACATTCAGTGTCTCCTCTGCCAGCCCTTGTGACCAGAGCTGGGAAGACATGGTGAACGCACCTCTCAGCCATCAGGAGTTTTCAGAATGTGTGATGACCTCCAGGACTGAAAGGGAATGCACCCAGACATTCAAACTGTAAATGCACTCCCTGCTGGTTAGTAAAATTAGAATTTTTATATTTTCTCCCTTTATCCAGGGATTTTTTTTTTTTTTTTTTTTACACATACTGTTGTGTATTTTGAAGGTCATAAAAAGTTTTCGCACTTGTTGGATACTGAACTGTGTCTGTGCATATTTCTTTTCCTTTTCTTTTATAAAGCAAAGGTGCCTCAGGAATGAAAGCATTCCTTTCAGGTAGGGAGACAGGCAGGAAGAGATAGAGAAAAAAGAGTACCTAATTTAATTTTATTTAGCTGTCATTTTGGTTGTTCCCACCTCCAGCCCCAGACATGGTCCCAGGTGCTTGTGATGCACTTGGACTGCACTCAGTCAGAAGCAGTGGGCACAACCCCTGCTCCACCAGATCCTGACATCTGTGTTTATTTCAATGACTGGTGGAATTGGTAAAATTATAGGACACTCAATCAAGAGAATGACATAATTTTGCCAGCTAAAACTCGTCTTGGCTGAAATTACAAATTTCTTCCCATTAATTGAAAGGATAGATCCACGTGATATAAAATTTAGAGATAATGCAGGTCCAGTGGGATCCCCAAATGCTGGGATCCTCTTTTCTAAGTAAGATTATGTGTTGAAGACTTTAAGGCCTGAACTTGGGCTGTTTGTATATAGCAATTTCAAACAGGTACAAGTTCTGATCTTCCTGATGTAAGTGGAGCCCCAGAACGAAGGAGGGACCCACAAATCCCCCAGCACATACAAAGACAGCTGCTTCGTGTAGTTGGTAATTCTGGTTTTCAGCTTTCTTCCCAACTCAGTGCACATCTGTATTTTAAATGCTCCTACTGCCTGTAAAGTAGCTAGAGTAGGACAAATATTCACTGCAGACAAAACCTACACCCCATCCCCTGCAGGTAGACTTATCAGAGGCCAAGATAAGTTGCCTGTTCTGCTGAGCCCACTCCAGAGTCCAGAGACTTTCTGCATTTGTTTGAAAAATATGACTCCAGAGAGGAATGTGGAGTTAACAACAGAAAAAACACTCCCTTTTCTCCACATCCTAACCAATATTTGTTGTTACCAGACTTTTGGATAATAGTCTCTCAGGCATGAGCTGATATCTCATTTTTTTTGATTTGCATTTCCCCGATAGCTAGTAGGAATATCTTTTCCTGTGCTTGTTGGCCACTTGTGAATCCTCTTCAGAAAAATCTCTTTCCAATTCCTCTTCCCATTTTTTTTATTAGATTGCCAATTTCTCTGTTTGAATGTTATGAATTCTTTCTGTATTTTGAATATTAAGCCCCTGTCAGAAATATGAAATGCAAATTCCATCTCCCAGTTATTTGGCTGTCTTTTAGTTTTGATAATGCTTACTTTCACTGTGAAGAAAATTTTCAGTTTGATCTAATCCTAAGTGTTTGTTTTTGTTGTTCATTTCCCTTGATGGTGATAAAGTACCCAAAGACCTCAATGAAACTGATGTCATGGATTTTCTTATGTTGTCTTCCAAGAATTTTACAGTTTCCAGTCTTATGACCAAGTCTCCAGTTCATTTTGAGATAATTTTTGTGAGTAGTTTTAGAGAGTGATCTAGCTTCATTCTTTTGCATGTGACTGGTTATCCCAACACCATTTATTGAAGAGACTTTTCTTTCTCCATTGTATGCTTCTGGCTACTTTGTCATCGATTAAGTGACTGTATGGAAGTGGGTCAGTTTCCTGTGATTCAGTTCTATTCCACTGATCTGTGCTTCTGTTACAATTTCAGTATCATATGATTTTACAAAGCCATCTATGGCTTTGTAGACTAGCTCAGTGTCTGGAGGTCCTTCCAGATTTGTTCTTTATTCCCATAATTGCTTTGGCTTTTTGGGGTCTTTTGTTGTTTCATACAAATTTTAAGATTTTTTGTTCTATTTTCTGGAAATAAGCCTGCAGGATTTTAATTGGGATTGCATTAAATCCATATTTTGCTTTAAGGAAGATGACCTTTTTAATGATGTTGATGTTTCCCAACTATGAGCAGGGATGGCTTTCCATTTCTTTGTATCCTCCTCTATTTCTTTTAAGAGGACTTACAGTTTTCATTTTACTGGTCTTTCACCTCCTTTGATGGATATATTCCAAGATTTTTGATTCTTCTTACTTCTATTTTTAAACGGTGTGATTTTCTTAATTTCATTTTCTTCTAGCATGTTGTTTGTGTATAATTACAACTGATTTTTGTGCATTGATTTTTGTAGTTGCCACTTTACTGTATTTGTTGATGAATTTTAGAAGTCTGTTGATAAACTTTTTAGGGATTTCAATATATAAAATCATGTTCTGCAAATAATGATAGTTTTAGTTCTTCTTTTCTGATTTGGACTCCTTTTATTTCTTTTTCTTGCCTAATTGCTCTAACTAAAACCTCCAGTATGATGTTAAATAGCCATGGTCAGAATGGACAGCCTTACTTTCTACCTTGTTGTTTTAAATGTTTTAATGTTGAGTTAGGTTGTTTATTTGCCATCTTTCTTTTTTTTAGAGGTGGGCCTGGATTGCAATAATCCCTGTTAACACTGAATTTACTATATCCCAGAGATTCTGGTAGTGTTGTTTAAGTTCCTCTTTGGTTTCTTCTTTTATCCAAGTCATTCAGAAGCATTTGGTCAGTTGGGGTCTTCCAGCTTTCTTTTGGTGGTTGATTTCTAGTTTTAAGCTACTGTGTTCAGAGAAGATGCTTGGTATGATTTCAATCAGTAGCTGAGTGGCTGAGTGCACCCGCGCCCTCCCTGCCTCACCCGCCTCTGGGAGCATCAGAGAGATGGCAGCGTGTGGAGCAGAGGCTTCACCAAACCCCTCAGCGATGTCCTCCCACCAGTATACTACCAAGGTTTCTCTCATATCCTAAGAGATGGTGGAGGTGGAGGTGGTG
>RJWH01011420.1:0-12316 GCA_004363575.1 Solenodon paradoxus | reverse complement strand
ATTTTATTTAGTTGTTCATCTTGGTTGTTTCCCCTTCACCCTGGGTCATGAAGCTGGGACCTAGGGAGGTATGTGGACTGTGCTCAACCACTATTCTGTCGGGGCGTGCCTCCTATCTTTTTAAATATGTTGCTGATTCAGGTTTTGAGTGGTGTGTCTCTAAGTTCCTTTCCACCACAAACTTTCTGACTTTCGATGCACACTTTTGCACGCATGGTGTGCTTTAGGGCTATAAACATCACATTATAGCAGAACTGACAGGACTAGCAGCAATCCTGCTTTGCACATGGGCAAACCGAGGTCTTCAGCAGCAAAGTTATTTAAGACTACATGGCTAGTAGATTTTGAATCCAGATCTCTCTGACTCTGGAGCTTAACCTCTTAACTACCCCACTGTATTGATGAATAACCTATAGAATAAACTGTACTTTTGGCCATCCAATTTTTTTCTTTCTTCCTTTTTTTTTTTTTTTTTAAATTGGAGTAGGTTGGTGGAAAGCAGCAAAAGCCTTTAGTTTTGAGACACTTTTGTTTCGCTTTTTTGTTGCTCAGGAACTTACCAATTAGAGCTCAGGGTTTTGTTACCTTCCATACTGCTCCAATTTTGGTGCTCAGACTGGGAGGAGAGGGCTGGGAGCAAGGAGTGAACAGGAACCTCTTATGATTGGCTGGAAAGGAAATCAATTTTCTCCTTGCCTGGAGATGCAAACATAATGGAAAGATCTGGGCGTCATAGGAGACCATAGAGTGAGTCAGCAAATCAATGCTAGTTTGTTTTTTGAAAGCTAATGTGGTGCTGTGATGTGTAATAATAACAGGAATAGAACCTGCAGGAATCATAAAATAACTCCTTAGCATTGATCAGGGCCTTATTAGAGCAGTGTGATCAGCCTGGGGTCTGTAATTGAAGAGGGAAGTGAAGAAGTCACAGAGGAAAGAGAGGGATGTTGTGGCTTGTCCCAGAAGCCTGAGAGCTTTGTGCAAAGACTGCACACAGACTTGTCCCCTCATCTGTCGCAGTGGGTGCTGCAATGATGTCACACTGAGTCTATAGGCTCTGGGAGTGAAAGATGGGGGTAAGACATGGGGAGGGAGATTGCTTGGAGGCAGAGAACCTAGGTAGCAAAGGCAGAAAGAAGGCTTTGACCAAGACAAGCCAGAAAACCAGGGAGTAGGCTGGACAGCCGTAAAGGTACACAGTGTTCCTAGAGCAGCCAAGAAACATGGCTTACATCATGGCTTGGAGTCAAGGTGGGTTTGGCAAGAGAGAATCTGGGCAGATTGCTAGGTTAGGACTGCAGGGAGTAAACCGCCCCAAGGGGCGAGTGTGGGCTGGACTTGATTGCTAAGAGCTCTGAAGCTTTGTTGGTTAAAAATGAAATTACCCACTTAAAAAAAGCTGAGCACAAAAGCAATACATAATTATTACAGCAAATTTGAAAAATAAAGAAAAGCAAAGGGAGGAAATACAATTCCCTCTTTTCCAATCACCCAGAGGTGAAGTACGGAAGGACACTGATGCTTTCACCTGCCGTTTTCCTTTTCCTGTGCACATGCGCTAACATGCAAGAAGTGCTCCTCTGCTGTTAAAGAGTGTGGGCTGTGGAATCAGACTGTCTGGGTTCAGATCTCACCTCTGCCACTTAGTGACTGTGTGTCACTACGTAAAATCACTGAGCATCTCTGATTTCCCTCTTCCTCATCTGTGAAATTTAGGCTAATGCCAATAGCTGTCCCAGAAAGATTGTGGTCTAGATGCATAAGGTACCTGTGCCATGTAAAACTTTATCCTTGAACTTGACACCTTGTGAGCATGCCACTCTTTTGGTCATTCCATGACTGTATTATATATGCTGCATTATGTACAACATATGTTCTTTCAGTGATTGTTTATTGACCCAGATTCCATTATGTGTTCGGCATTGTTCTAGGAACTGTTGTACTGCTGTAGAAACAATAGCAAAGATATGTGCATACTGAAAATTGTAGTTTTGTGTCTTGCTCTATCCACTTAAATTCTGTCACGAACATTTCTTTCTCCATGCTATTAAATGCCACTTGAAAATACCACTCTCACTGACACGTAGAATTCCCTTATATTCATTACGTCTGACTACTGAACATTCTGTTCACCATCATCAGTGAGTATCATTGCACATAGTTCTTTTTCTCCACTTTATTCCTCTCACCCACCCCATAGGATTGATTTTGTATCTAGAAGGGGCATTGCTGGGTCAAAGTCTTATGACACAGAGAGCCAAATTACTTTACAGAAAGGATTTTTACCCATTCTCATCTTTTTGGTTAGATTGCTCCCTTTTATTGTTTAAATGTTATAAAGAAATTCTTCTTTTAAGGTCTTGATGAACTTTATGTTCCGTGGTGTGAGTAGCATCTGTGGAGAAAAAGAACAGTTTGTGACATTCTAATTATTATAAAAACAGCTTCTAGTGGAGCTAGTCAAAGATAGTTCTGTCACAGTGGTGTTGGTAATGTACAGGACACAGGCAAGGTGAAATAGTTGTGTGGGTCTTTCTTTCCATTGTCCTTCACTTTGGGTGTTGTTCCCCCCCTCACACATGGAACTAATGAATTCACACGTTAGTGAGAATGAAGTGCATGTGTCCGAAATGCTGGTATCTAAAGTACACTTAGAAACCCAGAGAAAAGTGTTCCTAGAGTTCCTACTTGAGGTCTCTGGGCACCATGATGGGAGAGAGGCACTCTCTGGTGCATACTTTGCAGCAGGTAAGCAATTGCCTTCTCTTTGTATGAAAATGGATGAGATATTTTCTTGAAGATGAATGAGGTATTGTCTCTACCTCGAGGAGTTGCCTTCTGGTAAGGAAGATAGGATGAGCAGCCATTACTATACTCCAGTTAGACTATGATACATATCTGAAGATAAGGCTGGTTAGTTTCCTGAGCACTAAATGAGTCAAGTGGGCAGCAAAGATGGGGAGAACCACTTCATAGGTTCTTTCTTATGAAATACCCAGAAAGTGTTGTGTTCTCAGGGTCGTCGTGTATGATAGTGCAGCTTTTGTCATACACCAAAGCATCTGACATAGAGAACAAGAGAGTGAGGTTTACCATAGCCTCTACTTCGTTCGTCGTGACTGTACCTACTGGAACAAAGCTGTATCCATGGAGAGAGGGCAAGAGGCACACTGTAGACTTGCAAAAATCTGCCATATGAACTAGTATTGGCCTTGTATTCATGTAGTGAAAGGGTACACAGGACTGAGAGTCAACTGGTTGGATGAGCTTATGACTTCCAGCAAACACAAACTCACAGAGGACTCAATTGCTCCTTAGTTGATCCCGAGTCACCTTCTAGAGGGAGGAATCCCCACTTGAGAGTCACCGCTAAGGCAAATGGAAGCCTCATCAGACAATGGCATTGATCTGCTTTGTGGTTGAGAATGAGTATTGTGTTGTTTTTAAAACATAGCTTCAAATTCATTGACACAACTCCTCTTGAGGTATGGGGTTACTATTGTCTCCTCCTGTCTCCTGTTGTACATTCATTCTTGGAACTCAATCAACATATAAGCATTCCAATTTCCCTGAACTTACCAAGCTATGGGAAAGCCTGAGTCACATGGAAAGGCCATATAAAGTTACCCTGGTTGACAGCCCCAGCTGAATCCAAGTCTTAAGTAATTCTAGGTCAAGGTCTAGATACGTGATTAAAGAAGTCTGCAAGTGATTCCAGTCTTTAGATATCCAAGTCTCTTCTCAGCTGACGTTCCAGACATCAAGGAGCAAAGAAAAACCTTTCCTTGCCTTCTCTCCAACCTTGATCCCTAGAATCTATAGGTTCAAAAAAAAAAAGTTGCTATTTTATACCTCTAAATGTTTTGTTGGGGGATGCTTTGTTAAGCTGCAATAGATAGCTGAAAATGTCACCCTAACTTCTCTATGGAGATTGGAAAGAAGGGAGTAAGAAAGGAATTAGAGAGAACAGTTAAGGGTTGCTGCTGGTGTCAGGGAGGCCTGAGCTAAGGTTGTGGAAGAGGTAATGAAGATAAGTGTAGGCTTTGAGAGAGAGGTAGAAGGTAAACCAAAAGCATTGACAGGTTGTATGTAGGGAGTAAAGAAGAAAAAAAGTACTGGATGAGTTCTAGTTTTTTGCTTGAGTGACTAGTTACCTGATAAAATCTTTAGAGAGGAGAGGAAGTCAAGAGAGGGACAGAGGTAGTCATGGGGAGTTAGGAATTATGAGTTCTATTTTGGATCTTTAAGGAGTTCTTACAATGGTCTATGCAAGTTGATGGTGGCTTCAAGTTGGTCACTTGCAAAGAGGGGAAGAAAGGAGAAGAGGGACTAGATTCAAGACTAATTAAAAAGACAAGAGTCAACAGGACTTAAAATACACTAGATTCTTAGGACATAAAAAACAAACATAATAAAGAAAAAAATGGTAAACTAGAGTTCATCTAAATAGTAACATCTCACCAAGTGATACTAATCAGAAAAGTCACAGTCTCAGAGAAAATATTCACAACACTAAGACAAAGGACTTATATCCAGAACATATAGAGAACTTGATAAATTAATCATAAGACAAATAATCCAATGAACATGGGCAAATGATTTGAACAGATACTTCCATAAGGGATTTAATGCAAGAGGCTGATAAGCACATGAAAAATTGATCAACATCATTAGTCACTACAGCATTGTAAATCAAAACCATGGGATACCAGTGTAATTCAGCAGAATGGCTAAAATTTAAAAGATTGACTGTCACATGAGGATGAAGATGCAGAAAAACTGGAAAATTTCCACTCTTCTTGGGCATGTAAAACAGTGCAATCATTTTGGAAGAAAATCTGGCACATTTCACATTTACCTTTACATACAGTTATCCCATGACCCAGCAATCCCATTTCTAGGCCTTGTCCCAAGAGAAATGATATGGGGTCATTCCCACAAAAATGCTTGTAAAAGAAAGCTCACACCAGTTTTATTTGTAATTACTTCCTATTGGAAACGACCCAGATGTCCATCAACTGGGGAAGGGATAAATGTGGTAAACCGTCATGTGCTGCTTAACGATGAGGATATGTTCTGAGAAAGGCAGCCTTAGTTAGGGATTTCACGGTCGTATGAATGTCATAGAGTGTCATTGCACAATCCCAGCTGGTGGCCCACTACACATCCAGGCTATCTGGTGTAGCCTGTTGGGACCACTGTGGTCTACATGGTCCATCCAAGACTGATACTTCATGAAGCGACTATGACTGTGTCATGTATTGGCATTCTATTCAGCAATAAAAAGGAATGAGCAACCGCAGAGGCGAATCTCTGTGCGTGTCAAAGAAGCCTTATGTAAAAAATCACAGTGCTGCATGTTGCCCTTTGCATGAAGTACTAGAATAGATCATGATGTGAACAGACTAGTGGTTGCCTGAGTGTGTATATGTGTGTATGTGTGCTAACTACCAGAGACATGGCGTTGATTGCAATGCTGTGTATCTTGATAGGGATGTGGTTTGTCCTAGAGCGAGCATTTGTCAAAACTCATTGAATGGTACTCTTAAGATCTGTGCACTCCTCTGTATGCATTTTACTTATGAAATATCACAAACAAGCAAATAAGAGATAGGCTCTAGGTGCTAGGGATAGGACTTGCCATGAGCAAATGCAGTGAGTTGGGCACTGCAGAGGTTGATTCAGCCTCTCTTACAGCAGTAGCTTGGGTTCACTGCTTGATTGCTGATGACCTCTGATGACCTCTTATGGGGACTTGCCACCAAAGCAAGTGGTCTCTGGCAAGAAAATTACTTTCATTGACTGATCACAGAGCTCACTATTTCCGTTCAGGGATAGCTGATGGTTCACTGGGATGCACCAGCGCTATTTTTCTTGCTTTGCTCTTAAAATAAGGGAATAGAAATGGACTCTATTTCTGAGGCGAGAGATTTCCTGGGTGGGCCTAAACCATTCTAGTTCTCCTTGGCTCCACTCCTGTGCTCTCCTCCTCCGCATTGACTGTTCTCTACTACGCTGAACAAAGCAGTTGTTAGACTTCTAATTTGCCTGAGGACTTTCTCATATAATCAGCCCAAACACAAGGAAGGAGAAAGTGCTTACTGTTGCATCATTATTTTCAGTAGTGAGTCGGGCTGGGGATTATGAAATGACTTGCAATGTTTGTGGCTTAAATTGCATGACTCTGCATAAAAATACCACCATGTATATATCAAAACGAGTGATTGTCAAAATGCAGTATCCCTTGAATAATAATAAAAAATAAAATAAAAAAAATAGCCTGACTGCCTTATCCGTACCTTCTTTTCAGTGCACAATTTCGTAGTCCGGCAGGGACACTCATGCTATAAAAACAAAAACAGCTTTCTGAGAAATTAGTGGCCTCATGAGGATGCAGGCCAGGAGACATTGAAGACAATGCAATCCGTTTAAGGGCAGCCTTGTTTATCTCAGAGGGTTTTTTTTTTTTTTTTTTTTGCCGGGACTGCTAATGACTGACTCAAGATATTCTCTTTGTTGTGAATTTTTTTTCTCCTGCTTGTTCCCGAAGGGAAATCAAGTGGCTGAGGAATTGGGTGATTTCGCAGTAATGGTATAAAGATTACACATTGTGATCTGGATGTCAGGTGGGTGAATTTCAGATTGGAATCATTGGAAGCTGAGTTTCTCAGAAGGAGGTGCTGGTTGAGCCCAGTATTTTTGGTAGATGTAAAGGAATGTGGATGTTAACACAGGTTGCCTCTCTTTCCACGCGGTGACTCAGTCGGTATTGCACTGAAAGAATCAAAGAGCTTGTCTTGGAAGGATTCAGGTAGATGGTCCTGATGTGGCCATCACCCACGTTGACTACCTTTCCCTTTCTCAGTAGGTGTGTGATGGCAGACGTTCACACATCTGCATCACGACAGAGCACTGCAAGTCACAAGACCTGAATTCTAGGCCTGGGCCTCTCCCTAACAAGCTGTACTACTTGAAGCAACAGTGTTTTATTTCTTAGCCTCATCATTTATTTAGAAGTTGACCAGGGTAGTACCTGCTTTGCTTTCCTTCTTCCAGCTTATTGAGAGGAGAAATGTGGAATAACATGTGGAAAAGTGGTTCATGAGATTATTATACAAATACAAGCTGGTAGTAGCTCTCTAACATGCTTTTCTCCTATATAGTCCATATATGAACAACCAATGGCAATGGGTTATTAGTTATTCATGCTGGAAGTAGTTGGAAATGTTTTTGTGGAAAAATCACTGGAATGAAATGGTTTAACCATGGCTTGAGCTAATTGTCATCTACTAGAAATCTGTGAGCCCTGGGTGGGGTAAATGCAATTCTGTTGCCAGATGGGCTGTAGGATTGGAATGGCTGACAGCCAAGTAGCTGCCAGTTGGTTGTTTGCACGTAGTAAAGGCATCACGCTCCATGCCTTTTCTCCTCAATCTCTCTTGTGCACGTTGGCAAAAATGTGATTTCCTCAGGGGAGCGGGAGCTACATGAAGATGTCTGCATGTGAAATGTGGGTGTCTGATGCCCGGGGAGACTATGACAAGCATGGGGATGAGGAGATGCACCTAGCTCTGTGTCAAAGGAGTTTCCTTGGCAGGTGGGGTTGCTGGTTTACCTACTACCTTGACTAAGAAATAGGTACCGCATGCAAGGAAGATACATGCTTAAAGGAGGGAGAACATGAACTACACGTCTAAATTACACCCCATACAACCAAACATTTCTTCATTGAGCAACAAGCACTTTAGGATCTTGTAACTTCTCTCAGCAACCACATAAACGGAGGTTAGCACTATGTGGTAGTTAACATCACCGAAGTGTTTCTAAACTCATACTCCCAATGCACTGTAGAGCACTTCTAGTGTCCCATCACCTCATCTTGATTTTGAGTGTCACAACAGCTCTGTGCAGGAGGTACTGTGATTTTCTCCATTTTACTGACGGGAATCAGTTTAGCGTGGTGAAGTTGTTAGTGGGCCGGCAGTAGATGAGCTCTCATTCCATGAGACCAACCCCAACCTCATGGAGTCCTTAGAGGCCTTGGACGCTGAACAGCCATTCAAAACCTAGTACAATAGGAAGTAGAGGAACACAATCTTTGACCAGGCTAAGTGGTTCTGACCCACCATACAGCCTGATTAGGTGCTGAAAGCTATGATTGACCTAAAGGGGATCTTGCTTCATTTGTGTGGAGGGGGAGTTTGGGTGCCCTTTTGGAACATGCTATGTATGAACAAGTGGGGAGGGTTAAAGAAAAACTTTTCCCATTTCTCTGAGGTTCTTCACAGTTTGGATGAACAAACAAATTAACATTAGGTACAATTAGTAAGAGAAAAGCCCAAATTTCATAACATATGAAATTACACGGTGTAAATTCTGAGGTAGCTGGGGCAGTCCAAAGGCTTAAATCCTGTGATAAGTCATGGAAAGGGGGCCTAGGTTGTCAGGAGGAGGTCTACACATGGCAAGGAGGGACGATTCATCTTTACCCTGAAAGTAAAGATAAATTCCCTTTTTCATTATTTTAGAGAATAAGAGACAAAGGATCACTTCCGAACTAGGAGAAGGGTGGAGGCCCAGGAGTTAGCAGATGACTTCTTTGATTAAGAGAAGGGCCAGTCAACACACAAAAGAAACTCAACTACTTATTGAAGAGAGATGTTTATAGAGTACATGTACTGTGCACGGCCAGAGGTGGTGGACCCAACCACTACTCCACCAGGATGTGCCACCAATTGATATTTAGAAATTTGTTTTGACCCCTCCTTAGGACCAGCTCAGGGGGAATTTGCAGCAGTTGCCAGGTAGGATTTGTAGTGATGAATCATTTGACCTAAAGGTGGATGAAGTGTCTGCTGTCTACAAAGGAAAGGGATTCTCTAGTCAAATCTGCAAGTCATTAGAGTTTGAGTTTAAGGCCCCTGATAGGTTGGAGACTGTCATTAGAGGCTATTTCACCATTTGGACTTCGCAATTAACATGTGGTATTTTGCAGAGAGATGTCGCGGTGGGCATAAAAGCCTGGTCTCAGGGCAGACAAAGTCATGTCTAATTACTTTATCTCAAACCTAATGCTTTCACACACTTTAGAAGCAGCGAATGCTGCTCTGGAGAGTGCGTTCATGCTCTGTGACTCACTAATGGCAGGCAACATGCCCTGCTGGAAAAGATGGCAAATTGGGGGTGTTCTCTCTGTGACTGGCAGTCCCTGGAGAGCTGGGGAAAATGCAAATTTCTCATCATCAATGAGAGTTTTCATGGGACCCACCAAGAAGCAAATTCCCTGAGAACTGAGCCTCTCTATGAGAGGAAAATAATATGGGAGAGGTAAAAGGATCCCCTTCCACAGCCTTTGACCTTCTCGCCTCGTGCTCCCTGTTTTGATTTACGGGCAATGTATGTGGGGTTATTGTACCACATTAATGTTACTGAAACACATCTTGATGCAGTTGATGGGGGTTCTGTGATGGGACAAGTGCAGTAAGCATGGGTAATGCTTGGGGACATTCTAGTTTTCCAGCAGTGCGCATTACAGCATTTCGCTGGTTTATATAATGATTTGGACATTGTCGTGTGCTCAGGTTACCTGAGAAACAAATTTTTCTCCCTTGAGGAATATTAAAAGCCAGACTGAGCTGGAGAATGACTAAGGAGCTCTTAGAGGCTTGCATACTCACAAGAACAAATAAAGAATATTTAACCGTGTCTTAACTCTGATAAAGGCAGTCTCTGAAAAGGCGAAAACCTGGGGAAGAAATTGAGCAGTTCTGCTTCATGCAGAAATGTGAATTTTACTCACTAATGAGACTAGTACACATTTCATGTAGAATGTACTTTTTGCACCAGTACCTCTGTTGGGTATCTCAGCTGGGTTTCACTTGAATGTGTTACTTTACAAAGTTAAACACAGGTCTAAGACAGTCACAGAGACTCCATGTTAACCCAGAGAAACACCATGGAGCAGCTTTGGAAGATCTACGAGGGTGACTTCAGATGGCTAACAGAGGATGGAGAGAGATGTGGGCATTTGGGAATGAAAGGTGTGAAGAGGAAGGTGGTGGAAAGCATCAAGAACCCAGTGAGCCTTCAATGAATTGCCCCAAATGATTGTTCTCTGGATTATTCCAGTTGGAATTTTCAATGGAATTGAAGGGTAAATGGTAGATTTCATGAGTGACTGATAACCAACTCAGTCCACTGAAACAAAGATCATGAAATCCCTTTCCTCCATTCCTTGTTGATTGTAGTGCTCCCAGACATTTCAAAGGCAATATATAATCCAGGGGGATGCAACGTGACATTTAATTACAGCATCAATCCTCTTCAGAACGGCTTTGCGTTTTCTTTCATACTTGTTCAAAGACTAACCACAGGTTGGGTATCCCCTGCTTAGGCTATTTTGGAGTCTCCCCTGGAGATGCTAGGTTGCCAGAATATCCCCAGCACCAAAACAACAATGCCTCTTTGTGTCCTTTGCAGCACTCAAATGTAAAAAACTCGACATTCCCGGAGAGTGTGCTATTTGCATGAAGGTAATTGATCCATGAAACATACATCTTACTTACCAATATGGTTTTGTTCGTCAAGCTTATGTTGAGACAATTACTTCCTGAGCAATAAATATGCTCGACTATTTTATCAGTAGGAGCAGGAGAAACAGCTTGAATTATGTATTTCACGGTAGGGGTAAGGACAACCAACTGGCAGCTGGTTTGCCCATTTATCTCCAAGCGGTCACATGGCAAAGGGGCTGGCTCTTTCCACATACAGACATACATCAGACGAGCAGGAATAGAGATTTTTACGGGCCATTAATTTATTGCAAGAGTAAATAGTTCTAACCAAGGAAAGTTGGAGTCAGAAGTAGGCTGTTTCTTATTTCACTATGAATAACCCACCAGGGAGCCGTAGGATTGTGGCCACTCCGAATCAAAGGCTAACTAACCACTGGGTTCCACCACTATCCCGTCTAGGGTCTATGAATGTCCTGTTGGACAATGCGCACTCGTGGACTTATCATTATATTGAGAGGGAAAGGTCTGTTTGTTTTTAATCCAGAAAAGAACTTCTTGATCATTGCCTGCTGGCCAGGAAATTTTGAATAGGCAACCCGAATGCTAGATGTTAGCGAAGAGGAAGCAACCCAATTGTTCTAATGCAGTCAGAGCCTAGTGTCCATTCCTTAGAATCTCTTTAGTAGTGACACAGCTTTGTCCTCTGAGAATAGACTGTATTTGAACAAATGGCTAAACGTCATTAAATCCCACATTGGTGAATAAAATGGATGATCAAGCTTGGCAATACATGTTCTGGATTTAGAAATGAGCTGTGCCTGTCTGGTAAGGAGAACTTTTCTTAGGTGGCTTCAAAGTGCGATTTGGTGGCATTTCTGGTAAAGAGAGTTGAAGAAACATTGGGACATCGGGACAATGTTTTATGTCCCTGAAATTGGTGTACAGCTTCCCATAAGTTCTAGTGGTTGTTGGAGAAATACAAGCCACATTTAATTTGTCTTGCCTTGTACACATGTGACTGAGAACACCTGGAGTTCTTTAGAATCCTTGTCCATTTCTGAAAGCACAACGCTCAAGGGTGGCATGGAAAGATGATGGACTTTGGAATGAGACAGACGTGATTTTTCTTACTTACTGTGCCAGGTTTTGTTTGCCTGTTTTACTAGGCGAAGAACTTGGTCAACCTTTCTTTCCAACTTTCTTCCCAGGATTCTTCAACCCTGTTAGCTGCGCAGAATGAATTATGTATAAGCAAACATCGAGAAGAGCTGTAGTGTCCAAAGGACTTGAGTTTAAAAATATTAGAGATCCAGACTCTATCAGATTCATGAACAGCATTTTCAGAAGTTGCCATAATATAAAAATAGCAGCTTCCCCAGTGACTTCTTCAAGTTTGATCTTCCTTAGACAGACTCAATTCCACTTGCTTCTTTCTTGGAAGTCTCGTCAAAATGCTCCACATGTCTCAAACTTCATCTTCCTCCTCTTCAGTAGCAAGTGGTGCTTTTCCATCCACACTTTGGGCAGAACTTCAGCCGGTCTCCTTACACAAGGCAGACTGTGCACTGGTTGAAGACGCTGTCCGCTGCTGCGCCTCAGCAGGGACTGTAATGGAGAGTGAGGATGCTTTGACCTGAGGGTTGGTAAGTGGAGCACTGTTCTTGTTGTGTGAAGATAGTCACCTCGTCAGCACTGGAGATATTGTTTAGCCTCAACTTCTTTCAGGAGAGCTGACGTCTTTACTTTCGTATCATCTGCTGTAGCGGTTCTATCAATCACCTTCTTTCCGCGAGCACTTCCGT
>RJWH01011419.1:0-12321 GCA_004363575.1 Solenodon paradoxus | reverse complement strand
TTCAATAACTGTGCTAAGTTTTCTAAACACTTTTCATGGATTCTTATTTAAACTGACAATTGTGACAGAGTAACTACTTTATGATTATTCTGTTTTTGGGGAAATTGACGCAGCTGTTTCTCATCGGGTATGATGCATTCTTCTAAAGCATATGTATTTGCATTTTAATTTATTAGTAAAATAAGTTAGCCAATAGAAGATTTGAAGATTGGAGTAGTCTTATTAAAATATTTGTTTAAACTACTAATTTTATATAAAATAACAGGGACATGGATGCTTTTTATTAGGCAATTTGCTTTTTGAAATGAAAAATAGCTATAGTACTTGTGCTGGCATAATTTTAGTGTAAAGAAAAATACAGGAAAAAGTAAAAGCAAATTTCTCTATTTTTGCCTGACCGAACAGTGGTCGTTTTCTTGAAATCATTACTGTAATTTCGATGCTTTTAAAGGAACGGGCCTAGAACTCCATTAGGTTCATAAAAGAGATATAGAATGGACTCAAAGATTTTAATATGGAAGATAAATTAAAATGAAAGAAAAAAGAATATAGTTCACAATGACAAAGAGTATTCAAAAATATTAAGGTGAAACTACCGGTCCAACAATAATGATTGAAAAAGTAATTATACTGAGATTGAGTTTTCCAACCAAAAAAATGAATGAATACCTCTTCAAACTCCAACTTTGTGCATCTTAGAAGACATTTCAACTTCAAGGACAACTGCAAGGTTTCACTGAAAGGACAGAAAAGTTTAATGGACGTACACTAGAAACACAAGAAAGCAGGAGTAGCTATAATTATCAAAAGTGAGTCCAATTTCAAGGAAAAAGTGTCATGAAATATAAATCTTGGCATCCAAAGGCAATAAATATGTTAATCCAAATGACATATCATGTGTAAATATATGTACAGACACAGAATTGTACAGACTCAACATGAGAGTCAAGAAATAGATTAGACAGATATTCAAAAGGGAAGGTAATAGACAGTTATCACCACATATTAGTAGATTTCAATATTTCACTTCCAATATTGGGTAGCCACTAGAGACGAAAAAAATTCCAACAGGATATTCCTTTGGCTAAGATAATGACCATTTTAAACGAAAGAGTAAACCATATTTGCATATTTCCCAAAAACCCCATCAATTCAATATGAATGTGTATTTGGTAGCCTTTTAAATAATCCGGGCGTCCTTCAGTGGGGCCACAGGGATACACAAACCAACCAACAAAAACCCAGGAGAAACAAGGGTAGATGATTCACGGCTATCTGAAATGTGTTGTATCCTCAAAGGGAGCATAATAGCGATTTGGCACAGTGGAGTTCCTGGTATATTCTATGGGAAGCATGTCTAGGCAACATCCAGTGTGAACGGGGAGAAATAGCAGTTGATGAAGCAGGCTAAATGGGGAGACACAGCTGAAACCTATCCTGCCTAATTGGGGATACAAAGCTGATCCTCATCCCAGCTAATTAGGTAGACGCAGCTGTTCCTCACCAGGGCTGATTGACAAGACACAGCTGAAACCTGTCCTGCCTAATTGGGGATATATAGCTGATCCTAATCCCAGATAATTAGGGTGATGCAGCTGTTCCTCCTCGGGGCTGATTGGACAGACACAGCTGATCCAGATCCTCGCTAATTGGGGAAACACAGCTGAAACCTGTCCTGCCTAATTGGGGATACACAGCTGATCCTAATCCCAACTAATTAGGGTGATGCAGCAGTTCCTAATCAGGGCTTATTGGCCAAACACAGCTGATCCTGATGCGGACTAATTTGGGATACATAGCTGATCCTAATCCCACTTAATTAGGGTGATGCAGCTGTTCCTCATTGGGCCTGATTGGCCAGACACAGCTGATCCTGATGCAGGCTAATTGGGGAGACACAGCTGAAGCCTGTCCTGCCTAATTGGGGACATACAGCTGATCCTAATCTCTGCTATTTAGGTTGGAACAGCTCTTTCTAATTGGGTATGATGCATTCTTCTAAGGCATATGTATTTATATTTTAATTTATTAGTAAAATAAGTTAGCCAATAGGAGCTTTCATGATTGGTAGTCTTGTTAAAATTGTGTGTTTTAACTACTAGTTTAATATAAAATAACAGGCATAAGTATGCTTTTTATTAGGTTATTTGCTTTTTGAAAAGAAAAATAGCTACAGTACTTGTGCTGGCATAATTTTAGTGCAAAGAAAAATACAGGGGGAAAGTGAAAGCAAATTTCGTTATTTTTGCCTTATCGAACACTGGGCGTTTTCCTCAAATCATTACTGGAATGTATATGCTTTTAAAGGAAGAGGCCTAGAACTAGGCCCAAAAAATCTCCATTAGGTTCATAAAAGAGATGGAAAATGGACTGTAAGCTTTTACTATGGAAGATAAATTAAAAACAAAAGAAAAAAAGGAATGAAGTTTATAATGAAAAAGAGAATTCAGAAATATTATGGTGATACTACCTGTCCAACAACAATCATTGGAAATGTAATTATACTGCGATTGCGTTTTCCAACAAATAAAATGAATGAATACCTCTTCAAACTCCGACTTTGTGCTGCTTACAAGACTTTTCAACTTCAATGACAAATGAACCTTTCACTGAAAGGACAGGAAAGTTTAATGGATTTACATGAGAAACACAAGAAAGCGGGAGTAGCTATAATTATCAAAAGCAAGTCGAATTTCAAGGAAAATGTGTCATGAAATATAAATATTGTCATGAAAAAGCAATAAATATGTTAACCTAATTGACACAGCACGTGTAAATATATGTACAAATAGACACAGAAATGTATAGACTCAACTTTGGAGTCAAGAAATATATTAGACAGACATGACAAGGGAAGGTAATAGACAATTATCACCACTTATTAGTAGCTTTCAATATTTCACTTCGAATATTGGGTAGCTACTACAGACCAAAGAAATCGAAAACAGATATACCTTTGGCTAAGATACTGACCATTTTAAATGAAAGAGTAAACCATATTAGCGTATTGCCCAAATAAACCATCAATTCAATATGAATGTGTATTTGGTAGCCTTTTAAATATTCCGAAGAGTCCTTCAGTGGGGCCACAGAGATACACAAACCAAAAAAATCCAACAAAAAAACCAGGAGAAACAAGAGAAGATTCATGGCTATCTGAAATGTGTTGTATAATCAAACGGAGCATAATAGCACTGTGGCACAGTGGAGTTACAAGAAATTTCTAGTGAGATTGGGGAGAAACAGTTGTTCATGAAGCAGGCTAAATGGGGAGACACAGCTGAAACCTATGCTGCCTAATTGAGCATACACAGTTGATCCTAATACCAGCTAATCTGGGTGACACAGCTGTTTCTCATCGGAGCTGGTTGGCCAGACACAGCTGATCCTGATGCGGGTTAATTGGGGAGACACAGTTTAAACCTGTCCTACCTCATTGGGGATACAAAGCTGATCCTCTTCCCAGCTAATTAGGGTGACACAGCTGTTCCTCACCAGGGCTGATTGGCCAGATACATCTGATCATTGCGCAGGATAATTCGGGAGACACAGCTGAAAACTATCCTGCCTAATTGGGGATCACAGCTGATCCTAATCCCAGCTAATTCGGGTGATGCAGCTGTTTCTCATCGGGTATGATGCAATCTTCTAAGGTATACGTATTTACATTTTAATTTATTGGTAAAATAAGTTAGCCAATAGAAGCTTTGAATATTGGAGTAGTCTTATAAAAGTCGTGTGTTTAAACTACTAATTTTGTATAAAATAACAGGCACATGGATGCTTTTGATTAGGCTCTTTGCTTTTTGAAATGAAAAATAGCTACAGTAGTTGTGCTGGAATAATTTTAATTCAAAGAAATATACAGGAGAAAGTAAAAGAAAATATTGTTATTTTTGTTTGATTGAATTGTTGTTATTTTCTTCAAATCATTACTGCAATTTCTTTGCTTTTAAAGGAAGAGCCCTGGAACTAGGCCCTAAATATCGACATTAGATTCCTAATAGAGATGGAAAATGGACTCAAAGATTTCACTATGGAAGATGAATTAAAAGTGAGAGAAAAAGGAATAAAGTTCACAAAGACAAAGACTATTCAGAAACATTATGGTGAAACTACCTGTCCAACAGCAATCATTCGAAATGTGATTATACTGAGATTGAGTTTTCCAACCAAATAAAATGAATGAATACATCTTCAAACACCGACTTTTTGCTGCTTACAAGACTTTTCAACTTAAAGGACAAGTGCAAGCTTTAAGTGAAAGGATGGAAAAGTTTAATGGATGTACACAAGAAACACAAGAAAGCATGAGTAGCTATAATTATCAAAAGCAAGTCAAATTTCAAGGAAAAAGTGTCACGAAATATAAATAATGGCATCGAAAAGCAATGAATATGTTAATCCAAATGACATATCATGTGTAAATATATGTACAAATAGACACAGAAATGCACAGTATCAACTTCAGAAACAAAAATTATATTAGAAAGATATTAAAAGAGAGAAGGAAATAGATAAATATCAACACATAGATATAGATTATAATGTTTCACTTTCAATATAGGGTAGCTGCTAGAGAGGCAACAAATCCAATAGAATATGCCTTCGGCAAGATACTGACCATTTTAAACGAAAAAGCAAACCATATTTGCAAATATCCCAAACATCGTTTCTATTAAATATGAATGTCTGTTTGGTAGCCATTTAAATAACCTGGGGTGTGTTTCACTGGGGCCATAGGTATACACAAACAAATAAACCAACAAAATACCCAGGAGAAACCAGGGAAGATGATTCACAGCTATCTGATACGTGTCCGTTTACTCGAAGGGAGCATAATAGAGCTGTGGAACAGATGAGTTCCAGCACATTTTATTGGAGGCATATCTGGGCATCATCTAGTCTGACTGTCGAGAAACAGCTGTTCCTGATCCAGGCTAATTGGGGAGTCACAGTTGAAACCTATCCTGCCTGATAGGGTATAAACAGCTGATCCTAATACCAGCTAATTAGGGAGACACAGCTTTTCCTCATCTGGGCTCATTCGGCCAGTCACAGCTGATCCTGATTCGTGCTAATTGGGGTGACACAGCTGAAACCTATCTGGCCTAATTGGGGATATACCGCTGATCCTTATCTCATTAATTAGGGAGACGCAATTGGTCCCAATATTGGTAATTGGTCAGACGCATCTGGAGCGATCCAGACTGATTGCTGAAGCATAGCTCACCCTAATCCATGATAATTAGGTAGACAGTTTTTCCGCATCTAGGCCGAGTTTTTAGACACAGGTGGACACATGCCAAGGGAGTATCTTTTTTTATTTCATATAAGACCTGAAATCAAGAAGAAATGAAACTCTGGAAGATGAATCATTAAGAATTTCTTCATAATAATCTGTGTAAATATTTCCGAAAATAGCATGACATTTTCTGAAACATTCCCATAACCCAGAAAAGAATGACAAAGTTATTTTAATTAAATAGGAGAAAATCTAAAGTCTCTGATGTAGAAGCAGTTGGACAACTGCTTCCAAAGGAGATGAGGCCACATATCTTTGGGTTTTGTTCATGTGTACTAGGGAACTTAATCAGTGGGAACTAAATATAGAGTAAAATAATTTTGCTTCCTCTTTTTCAATTCCTGTATTCCCACCTACCTGTCTACTCAACTTCATACATGCCAGAACCTTACCTCAAAAGAGAAGGATAGCTTGTAATGTTCTTGAAATGTCTCATATAATGTTCATAATTTTATCATAAGAAAAAATACATAAAAATTTTTAGGGATAACTAGTAAGGGAGATTTCCAAGGGAGCATATATAAATATAAATAAATATAAATAATTCCTTTCATTCAGAGATACATATGTACATAATACTTTTGTACAAATTAAATCAATTAGATGTATATATTTATACATGTAATAATTATAAGTATCAGAAATTCTAATACCGATATGTTTTGACATAATACTATTATTTGTGATTCTGGTCATGCTTGGAAAGTTTTGTGTGTCCAGAAAGGAAGCAAAATTCCTAGTTCACTACACATAATCATATCTGTGACTTTGGTCGTTTTGAGTGTCATGCACAGAATCTATGATTCCACCATATATTTTTATCGTGAGATTCATGTTCCAAAAGGATAGCAGAAATCACTTTGATAAACACACAGGAATGCACCTGTGGGAGGAAGAACCTAGTGAACACGAAAGTGTAAACACATCCACTGGGTCAGGGGAGATCAAAGAGACACTTCTCAAAGAAACAGCAACAACCTAGAGCCACCCTCCTGCCTGGCTCAAGCCAAAGTGACGAGTAGCCACGTAACATGGGTGGCATGGAAGAATGGAACCACAAAGATGTCATAATGCTAGGCGGGGCACCCTGAGTCACCAACACATGTGGGGCTGGGGCTATGGGTGGGACTTCCTGATTCAATGCATGAAGTGGGGGCGAGGCTGAGCAGGGAACCCAATGATAAAATTTCTACTATGACGGTGGGAAAAACATGGGAGGAGGAGAAGGTGCCAGACTGGAATCAAGTGATCCGCTTCAGGTTGTGAAGTTGGGCAGCACTGGTAGACTTTGAAGCTGGCATACAGCCTCCCTTTAGGGCCACAACTTGGGGACCCGGCTGAGTTCCTGATGGCACAGGGACGCTGGATTGTCGGCCTGTGACATCTCATTTCCAGGAGAACACTGTAGCCCTCCCTCACACTGGCCCATTAGTCAGCTGTATGTTCTCCCAGAGCAGTGCAGAGCTGAGTCCAGACACAGGCTACTGTCAGTAGAGTAGGGGAATGGAATGAGAACTCACCTTGGTGACACCACCTAGTGTCCCAGGGTGGGTACTGTGCATGTTAGGCACAGGCTCTGGAAAGGTTCTAGGAGCCACCCTCCCTACTTGTTCACCTCAATTATTCAATTTAAGAAGGGATCCACTTGAAAGCCCCACATGGAGATCGTTTCTGGGCCTTTGTCTAGGGCGACATCCTTTTTAGTGGGAGAGATTTGACTGGCTCAGGAGTGGCAATCAGGCCACAGTTTCGCCTCTACCCCCAGGAAACGCTCTCAAGGAGAGTTGAGGCTTGGGACGGCCATCTCATAGTAATCCAGGGGGTGAGGGATTGGATAGGTGGGGTTTCTGGTGGGTGACAACGCGATGAGCGAGATTTTTGCTCTGTGGATCCCAGTCTCTGCTTTGCAATGGTTGTGGGAGAGCTATGAGCTCTTTGGATGATTTGAAGCTTTGGGCACGCCCAGCGCGATTTTACCACGGGGCCTCAACTCAGGTCCTGGGGTGCTGGCCCTCCTTTCAGCACCTCCCAAGCCAGTCCTCCGTGGCTCTGCATTTCAGCACCACTGCGCCTGCCTCTCACTGCCTTTGAAGTTGGTCCCCAAATCCCTAGCCCCTGTCCCACCACCCATCTGCAGACTCCCGAGCATCATCCCATTTCATACTCAACAGCTGAGCTGAGAAGCATGCCAGGTTCCCGCCCACACCATTATTCAGCAACTTATCCATCTCCAACTGAAGTCCTGGTTATTTCTTGGTGTTTGTCTCAGGAACATAGGTGATCTGGGACATTTTTTCAGTGTCTGTGGCACGCGAACCACAGTGTGTCCTAGCGAGTCACGATCCGCACGTTAGACTCCCATAGAGAGTTTATGAGCAGGATTGTTTGGAACTCAATAGTGTATATTGGGCAAGATAGGTTGTCGTTAGTGTGGCCAGTCGATTATTTGATATGTGAATGAATAAGGTCTTAAACATAGAAGAGGCACTTCCAAGAATAGGCAGTATTTCTCTCTCCTTCATTCTTTATTCTTTCTTTTCTTTCTCTCCCTTCCTTTATTTCCTTCCTTCTTACCCTGCCTCTCTTTATGTCCTCCTGCCTCCCTCCTTTCCTCTCTTCCTTCCTCTTTTCTGTCTTTCCACCATCTCTGCCAAGTGACGATCGGTAGACAGGCAGAAATCGAAAGGACGTAGAAATATTTATTTTTAGGGAATTGTTCATCTCGGTTGTTCCAGCCATGGGATGGGATTCAAATTCTGTTCCTCAGAATGAATGCGAACTACTTGACCCATATCTAAGGCATGAATCAGAAAAACAGCTACTGTCAGCAGTGTGATAATGGGCACTAAAGTTAGTGATGCCACTTAGCGTCCCAGAGTGGGTACTGTGCATATGAGGCAAGGCTCTGCAAAGGTTCTAGGAGCCACCAACAAATTTAAGTTCAAGAAGGGATCCACTTGAAATCCCCACATGGAGAACGTTTCTGAGCCCATGGCTAGTGAGACAACATTTTCATTGGGTGAGAAACAACTAGTCATGATGCAGGATAATTGGGAAGTCACAGTTGAAATATGCCCTGCCTAATTGGGGAAATACAGCTGATCCTAATCTCAGATTTAGGGTGACACAGCTATTCCTCATCAGGGCTGATGGGCCTGAGAGAGCTGATCCTTATCGGGAAAATTGTGGAAACACAGCTGAAAAATATCCTGCCTGATTGGGGATACATAGCTGAACCCAATCCCAGCTAATTAGGGTGACGCGGCTGTTCCTCACCTGGGCTGATTGGCCACACTCAGCTCACCCTCATCCGGGCTAGTTGGCGAGACAAAGCTGAAACCTATCCTGCCTAATTGGGGATATACAGCTGATCCTATTCCCATCGAATTTGGAAGAAGCAACTTGCCCCAGTATAGGCAACTGGCCAGAAACAGACGGAGCTGCCTCGGCTGTCAGTGAAGCATAGCTGATCCTAATCAACGCTAATCAGGTAGACTGTTTTACCTCATGCCGACTGATTTGGGAGACACGGGTAGACGCATACTAGGGTAGAATGTTTTGCTAGTTCCTATAACACCTGAAATCAAGAAGAAATGAAACACTGAACGATGAATCCTTAAGAATTGCTTCATAATAATCTGTTGAAATATTTCAAACAATAGCATGACATTCTCTCAAATAGCCAAAACCTAATGACAAAGTCATGTGAATGAAACAGGAGAAAATCTAAAATCTATGATGCTGTAGCCTTTAGGGCAATTGCGTCCAACGGAGGACTTGGCAACATATCTTTGGCTTTTGTTCCTGTGTCCTCGGTTACTTGAGCAGTGGGAACTACAGAAATACAGAGTCCAATAGTTTTGCTTCCTCTCAATTCCCGTTTTCCCAACTGCTTGTCTACTCACCGTCATTCAGATAGCACCGTACCAAAAAAACACAAGGAATGCTCGTAAAGTTCTTGAGATGACTCGTGTCCATTCATTCTTGGACCACAGGAACAAATATATCCAAAATTGGAGGCCTAAGTAGTAAGGGAGTTTTCATAGGGAGCATTGTTAAAAATAGTAGTCAAAATTTTCTTTCAGAGATACATTTGTCCATGACCCTTTTGTCCACAGAAGATCATTTAGATGTGTATATTTATACATGCAATAGTTCTAAGTGTCAGAAATTCAAAGTCCGATAGGTTTTGGCATAATACTCGTCACTGTGATTCTGGTTATTCTTGGAAAGTTTCGTATGTCCAGAAAAGAAGCAAAACTCCTTGGGCACTACATAGAATCCCATCTACGACTTTGGTCTTTTGGAGTGCCATGCACAAAAGCTATGATTTCATCCTGTGTTTTTATCAGTGATATTCATGTTCGCAAAGGTTAGTAGAAATCACGTGGATCCAAACTCTGGAATGCAGGTTTCACATCCAAAAGGCCTGCTGAGATGTTGGAGATCTTGTACAAACTCCACTTTGAATTTCAGCAGAGCACTACTGTTAAATGGGAACAAATAATCTGGACAAACACAAAGCTATTGTTTCCATCATAGCGAAGCTTGCATTATTCCTTTGTAGTCAGTGAGTAACATATACATATATAATATATACAATATATAATATATATATTTGCCATTTGAGGACCAGTCTCATAATGTATAGCAGAAACATATCATGAAATTGGACAAATAGTTTCAAAGTAGGAAATAACCTACAAATCTGAGGAAGCATCATCTTACACACAATTGTTTATGTCTAGAAATTGTGTAGGATGCATTCTTCTAAGGCATATATGCTTGCCTTTTAATTTATTAGTAAAATATGTTAGCCAATACAATCTGAGGTGATTGGAGTAGTCTTATTCAAATCGTTTTTTAAGCTACTAATTTTATATCAAATAACAGAGACATGGATGCTGTTTATTAGGCTATCTGCTTCTGAAATTAAAAATACCTACGGTACTTGTGCTGGTATAACTTTAGTTCCAAGGAAAATCCAGGGGAAAGTCATAGCCAGTTTCATTATTTTCGCCTGACAGAACTGGGGTCGTTTCGTCCAAGCATGACTGGAATTTCTAAGCTTTGAAGGGAAGAGGCCTAGAACTAGGCCCGAAAAATCGACATTGGTTCCTAAAACAGATGGAAATGGACTCCAAGATTGGACTATGGAAGAGGAATTAAAAAATGAAAGAACAAAGGAATCAAGTTCACAAAGAAAATGAGGATTCAGAAATATTAAGGTCAAACTACCTGTCCAACAACAACCGGTGGAAATGAAATTCTCCTGAGATACCGTTTTCCAACCAAATCAAACGAATGAATACATCTTCGAACTCCGACTTTGTGCTGCTTACAAGGCTGTTCAATTTAAAGAACCAATGCAAGCTTCAATGAAAGGACGGAAAAGTTTCATGGACGTAAACGAGAACCTCAGGAAAGCAGGAGTAGCTCTAATTATCAAAAGCAGGTGGAATTTCTAGGAAAAATTGTCATGAAATAGAAATATTGGCATCCAAAAGCCATCAATGTGTTAATCCCCATGACATATCATGGGGAACTCTATGTACAGAGTCAGAATTGGACAGACTCAACTTGAGAGTCAAGAAATATATGAGACAGATATGAAAAAGGGAAGGTAATAGAAAATTATCAGCACATATTAGTAGATTTCAACATTTCACTTCCAACATTGGGTAGCTACTGGAGAAGAAAACAAATCCAAAAGGGTAGGCCTTCGGCTAAGGTAGTGACCAATTTAAAGGACAGAGAGAGCCATATTTGCATATTTCCCAAACATCCCATTCATGCCATAGGAATGTCTATGTCTATTTGGTAGCCTTTTAAATAACCCGAGGTGTCTTTCAGTGGGGCCACCGGGATACACGAGCCAAGCAAGCAACGAAAAACCCAGGAGAAACCAGGGGAGATGATTCACACCTCTCTGAAATGCGTTGTTTCCTCCAAAGCAGAAGAAGAACGCTCCGGCACAGTGGAGGTACACGTAGAGTCTATGAGTGGCATGTCTAGACATCATGTAGTCTGACTGGCGAGAAATAGCTATTTCCGATGCAGGCTTAATGGGGAGACACAGCTGAAACGTTTCCAGCCAGATTGAGGAAACACAGCTGATCCTAAACCCAGCGAATTAGGGTGTCGAAGCTGATCCTCATTCGGGCTAATTGGGGAGACGCAGCTGAAGCCTGTCCTGCCTGATAAGGGATATTCAGCTGATTCCAATCCCAGCTAATTAGGGTGACGCAGGTGATCCTCATCCGGGCTAATTGGGGAGACGCAGCTGAAACCTATCCTGCCTGATTAGGGATGTCCAGCTGATTCCAATCCCAGCTAATTAGGGTGACGCAGCTGTTCCTCATCTGCGCTGATTGTCCACTCTCAGGTGTTCCTCATCTGGGCCTATTCGAGAAAGACAGCTGAAACCTATCCTGCCTGATTGGGGATACCCAGCTGATTCCAATTCCAGCTAATTAGGGGGACGCAACTGTTCCTCATGCGGGCTGATTGGTCACACACAGCTGATCCTCATCCGGTCTAATTAGGGAGACCCAGCAGAAACGTATCCTGCCTGATTGGGGATACACAGCTGATCCTAATCCCAGCTTATTAGGGTGACACAGCTGTTCCTCATGCGGGCTGATTGGCAAGACACACCTGATCCTCACCCGGGCTAATTACGGAGACCCAGCTGAAACGCATCCTGCATGATTGGGAAATATCCAGCTGATTGCAATCCCAGCTAATTAGGGAGACGCAGCTGTTCCTCATGCGGGCTGATTGGCCACACTCACGTGATCCTCATCCGCGCTAATTGGGCAGACACAACTGAAACCTATCCTGCCTGATTGGGGATACACAGCTGATCCAAATCCCAGCTAATTAGGGTGACGCAGCAGTTCCTCATGCGGGCTGATTGGCCACACTCACGTGATCCTCATCCGGGCTAATTGGGCAGACACAACTGAAACCTATCCTACCTGATTGGGGATACACAGCTGATCCAAATCCCAGCA
>RJWH01011418.1:0-12321 GCA_004363575.1 Solenodon paradoxus | reverse complement strand
ACATTCAAATAGTCAAGGATAGCAAAATTCCAGGGTAGATGATCTTGGGTGCAGTGTGGGTAGAGGTTGTTATTCTCGAAATTCTATCTTGCTAAATTCAGGTCTGTGCTCGACATTTGCCACTACCTAGCCCACTTTTCTCCTTCTGGGATTATTAGAGGACCCAGAACTCTAGCTATTTGTACTTCTCCTCTCCATACAGCTGGTCACTGCCTTAAGGATCCTGTTTGTCATCCTGGCCATAATCTTGACCCCAACCTACACATATCCATGTATTTATTCCTCTCCATGCATATATGTTTCACCTTCACCACCATCTCTAAAATGCTGCACAACATCCAGACACAAAGCAAAGTCATCACCTAGGAAGGCTGCATTACACAGCTGTTTTGTGTTTTTTACTGATTGGATTACTTAATTTTCATCATCATGCTCTATTACCACTTTGTGACAATCTATTACCCTCTATGCTACATGGTGATCATGAATTCCCAGCTCTGTGGTCTTTGTTCTGGGTCCCTGGATCATGGATGCCCTTTATTCATTTTTATAAAGTTTAATAGTGTGGAGCCTATCCTGCATAGATCTGGACATTACTCACTTTTTCTGTGAAATCAAGCAGGTAGTCCATGTCACCTGTTCTGACACTTTTCTCCATTGCATGATGTTGTATTTTGGATATTCTCTTTTATTATTATTACTCATACTATAAGATCATTTCCTCCCTAAGTGGAATGTCTCAGCTCAGGAGAAATATAAAACAGATTCTACCGGTGTATCTCACCAATCAATGTTCTTACTTATTGTTTGAGCAGAGGAATATATTTTAGCTCTGCTGGTACCCAAAGCTCACATTCAAGTGTGATGTACTGATGTAAACAGTGGCATATACAGTGGTGATACCCATGTGGAAATCGTCTGTGTATAATTTCAGGAAAAAGAAACATTAAGGCGGCTCTGAATAGACTTTAAAAGTGACTGCTATCTCATGACAATTACCCTAGGACTGAAGAAGTGCCCACATGGAAGGCTCAGCTATAACTCCTGAGATTATACACCACAGAAGTCTACGTGGAAGGACAAATTTGTTTAAATGGTTTGATATATCATAATCTTAGTGTCAGAAATGACCAGTCCTACAAGGAAGGAAATTTCCCATTTTATTAATATGTATTTATTTTTATTGCTTTATATGCTTTATATCTGCTTGTTGAAACATGGCGAATTAATCCAGCGTTGAAGAGATTTTTTTCATTATGATAAAGGATTTATGTCTTTTATGTTTTATTAGTGAATTACCTTTTAATATCTGCTTCAAAATATCTACTTCTATGTACAAATATGAGTCCTTATATTGCTCTACGATATAGGTCTCCTTTTGTAATATATTTCATAAACACCAAAAGTACAATGAAGAACAATATTGTTATCATCCATTTAATAGCTCCTTACTGCTCAAGAATATGTTCAATCACATGATCATTAAAATATTCACAATATAGCTATAATTCTTTCCCATTCTTGTGGTTAAGGTTTCTAAAGTTTCTGAAAAAAAACATGCATTTTTGTCATCTCTCCTGCTGACATAAAAATAACCTCAACATTCACTTGTTGATACAGTTGTCAGAAAATCCACTTGAACAGCACAATGATAACTGATGCTCCCTTCAACTATCAGATCAGTTGCCAAAAATGAAAGTAGTATATCATTACAACTGACCTCAGTTCTATTCACTCTAATCATTGTATTGATAAGCATTACTGTGTCACAGCTGCAGGCTGATGAGTGAAATGTCACATTTCACTGTCAGATGGATTTTATTCTGAGGATTTGTTCTCCTCTCCTCAGGGACCTAATTAGTCTCTGGCCATAGGTTAATATTCACAATGTATCTGTCAGGCTCATTCATGATGCTTCATTTAGATGTACTGCTCTCTGTCTTGAATAATTTTATAAACTCTTTACTCAATTTCTATATCCTGTTTTATCTTCTATTGACAAAAATTAAAACATGTAAATTACTTAAATTTAATTTCACTTTCCTTAATGTCCTATATGACACTTGACTTTCTTTCCACTTAGACCTTATGTCTCCAAATCCTATTAACTGAGAAGCTAACTAAGGTTAGAGCCTATCTAAGCAATGCATCATTTTCTTTATTCACTTGTTTAATAATGAAAATTTACTTATACACAATAATCTGCACATTTAAAGTTACATTTGGATGAGGGGCTTGGAAGATGGAATTGACTAAAGTCAATCCCTACAGCTCTTCAGGAAAAACTCAAGTTTTTTTTCAGAGTTTGCATGACTGGAGAAATCTCTGGAGTTTCAGCAGCTCTATGCAGATGCCACAGAATCAAAAAAGCTTGGAGCAACATATTTTGAAGGTGGGTCAGGGAAGTGTGGTGATTTTTTATGGATCCAGCAGCAATGGCTGCAGCCTCCTTTGCTCTCAGTCACAGTCACTTATAGAAATGATAACTGTGGTCACTTCCATTTCCAGGGGTTGGATTCTGATACAACTGGGAGAGACAAACCTCTGTCAAGCTGAAAGAAGAAAGGAAGAACAAGGATGGCTACTTATACAGACTCTTAGATTGAACAAAAATCGAAAGGAAGCATTAGGGGACAGCAAAGCCAGGAGCATAGAGTAGATGGCACAAGTTTACTCCTCCTGTACCATACCTAAGGACTCAAGACTCCAACAGTGGAGTTCTGCAGTGGTACCCCTGTGGAGGGCAGACCTCAGTTCTGTCAGTTTGGTGAGAATTGCAGGCCCATTGTGACCAGTGGAGTCAGGTCTCTCAGTCCCAGTTAGTCAGTGACACTAACATAAACAAGTCCCCAAACCAAACACAGCTGTAAAAGTTGCCTTTCTCCTGACCCCTGCACCTCTCACCCATCAAACAGCCATATTTACTCCTTGACACAGAAAAAAACCCTATGTAAACCCTAAGGGTCAAAAAATATAAAATAAAACTAGAGCATCACCTGGTAGAAAGATAAAAAAATCTATTTGCTGATCAACAAGAACACATACTATGGGGACAAGGAAACACAACACACTTCAAAATTTCAAGCTATGGATACACAACAAAATGACAGTTCACCAGAAATCTTTTCAATGACATGGAATATTGATCGTTTTGAACAGATAAAGAATTCAAAGTGGTAATCATAAAGAAACTAAGAGAGATAACCCAGAAAAACAAGCCAACAAGCTCAAAAATTCATTCAAAGAGCAGAAAGTACAAATTGAAATTCTGTAGAAAAATAATAGGTACTGTATATAAAGCTGATAATAAATGAAATTAAGAATGTTGTAGAAAACTTTGGGAATTCTATAGAAGCTTTATAGAAACTACATGGAAGGAATGACTGTGATCTAGATGATAGTAATGCAGAAAGGAGACAGATGGAAGAAGAAAGAGAAATGCAAAAACAAACAAAAAATGAAGCAACACTTAGAGAGCTATCTGGGATCACTTGCAAAGGCAGTATATTAAATGTGGGTATTCCAGAAGGTGAAGAGAAAAAAACTGGAACAGAGAACATATTCAAAGAAATAATTGCTAAAAACTTACCAAACCTAGGTAAGAAAATGAACATACAATTGAATTAAATCAGCAGAACACCAAGTTACATAAATGCAATACACCAAGGCACAGAATTGTGAAACTATCAAAAATCTAAAAAGAATTCTATAGGTGGTCAGGAAAAAAACAGAGGTAATATACAAAGTTACTCTCATCAGACTATCCTCAGACTTCTCTGGAGAAACTACAGGCTAGAAGAGAATGGAATGAGGACTTCAAAATACTACAAGATAAAAAGTGCCAATCAAAAATGATATATCCTGCAAAACTCTCTTTCAAATTTGAGAAATAAGAGCTTTTTCTCCAACAAACAGAAGCTGAAATATGTTGCTGCCACATGACCACCTCTACAAGAAATTTTGAAAGAGGCTCTCCCATTTAAATGAAAGGTAAGAAACTTTGCAAAAATCTAAACAAGTTAAAAAATAAAACTGGAAAACAAGAATCCAAATATTAGCTGTAAGTTCTTAAATATCAATAATCACTCTAAATTTAAATGAACTGAACTCATCAGTTAAAAGGCAAAGAGTGGCTAAATTTGTTAAAAAAACACAACCCAACTGTATGATGTCTGTAAGAAACTCACCTAAGATCAAGAGACAAGCACAAACTTAAAGTTAATGAATGTAAAATGGCACTCCAAGCTAATGGTGAATTAAAATAACAGGAACTGTTATTCTCATCTTACATAAAGTAGTTTCCAGCTACAAAAGGTACCAAAAGTTAAAGTCGGTCATTCTATAGTGATAAGGGAATGGATACAACAAAAAGGCATAAGAATATATATATATATATATATATATGCCCCCAATAAAGAGAACCCAAATATATCAAGCAAATATTAACAGATCTAAATAGAGATAGGATAGTAACACAATAATAGTAGGTAATGCTAGCACTCTTTTAGTAAAAGATAGATCATGCAGACAATTAATACAGAAACAAGATATTTAAACAACAAAATAGAAGAGATGGACTTAATAGAAATATAGAGTACTTCATCCTAAAATGATAGACTGCACATTCTTTTAAAATGCTCATGACACATTCTCAAGGATAGACTATATGTTGGGACACAAAAGAAATTTTATTACATTTTAAAAGACTAAAATCATCTAGCATCATTAAACTTGAGATCACAACAGCATCAAACTTTAGATCAACCAAATGGAGGAGGAGATTAAAGCTAAAAGAAAGGAGAATAAACAACATGTTACTGAACAACCACTGGGCAAGAATGAAATCAAGGAGGAGATTGAAAATATCTGGAGCCACATCAAAATTAAGACATGACACATCAGAATCATGGGATGTATCAAAAACAATAATAAGAGGAAAATTACAACTGTAGAATCCTATCAATGTGCTGGTACTAGGTACCTGTCCTGCAGGGAAAACCTTAGCTGGTGGGGAGTTGTTGTTGCCTGATGAGTCTCAGGAAGAAGTCCAGGGCCAGATAGTTAACTAAAACCTTTTAAATGTAAGCTCACTTTGTAAACAATGATTGTTAGAATGGCAGATTTACTTCTTGTATTTTTTCTGTGAATGATTTGTGTAATGACAATAAATACACAAGGAGTCAGTTACTCCAGTGTGACAGTTCCCCAAAACTGTTCACCCCCTGACCCAGCTGGCTTTCTTTCTAATTTGGTCTTTATCTTTCTTTATCTTTCTCAATCATTCGTGGTCCCCTCCCTTCAATTCCGTTCCCTGGGTTTGAGTCCGAGACCTCTGGAAATAAAAATAAGCACAAATGAAAAAGTAAAACTTTCACCTAAAGGAAGAAGAAAAATATCAAACAGAAGGCAAGAAATAATAAAAGTAAGGGCACAAATCAATGAAATAGACATCATGAAATGATAAAAATATCAATGAGTCCAAAAGACGCTTTTTATTAAAGAATAAACATAATAGGTAACTAGCCATACTCACAAAAATTAGGAGAGAAAAAAGTAAAATCAGAAATGAAAGAGCAATGGTCACAAAAGATACAGCAGAAATAAATAGTATTACAAGAGATTATTATATATACTTACACGGCAAATAAATGGTCAGCCTACAGGAAGAAAACACATACCTGGAAACCAACAAATGCCGAAGTATGACATTTATTACTATGCAGTGAGGAATTCATTGTTCCAGATATTGGATTGGAAATTCTTCAGTGATATAAAATAAATTTGCTCCTTTATATGGGTTTTCTGTGTAAAATTACCTTACTCAAAGAAAGCAAATGAATGAACTGAGAAATTGACACTCAGTTTTGTCAAACAATATTTATTGAAAAAAATGTCTCTATTATGTTTACATTGATGGTATATAATATTCCTATTCTACTTCCCAAATAAGCAAATACACCGCATATAAATCTGGGTGTCAGATCTTGATATGATTCTATGGATTCCTAGATTTTGGGGTAGAATATCTTTCCTCCCCCATTCAGTTGGTATTGCTACTCCTGCATTCCTTGCTTCATAACCCTGCTCTGTCTTTAAAATTAGCCCCACGACATGTTCAATTTCTCTCTGACACAAACTTTTTCTTCTCATTTCAACATTCTGTGGACCATTGTGCTTACTGAGTAATCATAGCTAATCTTACGGCCAAGGCAGAGGAATAGAACCTCAGTCTATCAGCTTCTTTAAATCTTCTTTACAGAATATAATATTCAAAGGTACTGCATCTGAGGGTGTGGAGATATTTGGAAGAACCTATTTATCCTGCCTATTTCAAGGTCATTTTCAAATGTGCATTTTGTTGCATCACTCAAAGGTTTCTATCTGAGTATTAAACACAGAACTTATCACTGCTGGTGGAATGAATAAATGTGATATTCCTTCAAACTGACATGCAATGATGATTTTGGATGCAGAACTAAAACTACCTCCACGTGACCCCAACACAGGATATCAGCCTTGCTACTCAAAGAGTGATCCACAGACTGTGATCTGTAGCATCAGCATCATGTTGGAGCTTGTCATAAATGCAGAGCCTCTAGCCTTGAAGTATCTGATGATAGATAAGCATTTTCAATAGGATCTTTGTTGATTCTTAAGCACATTGAAATTGGAGATGTGCTGGTCAAGAGTAGTGATCTCACCTCACTATGGCTAATAGGGCAGAATAAAAATGCTTCGGGAGTTGTCCTGTAATTTTCAGGTTTATTAACAGTTTTCAACTGATTTTGTCAAATATCCAAAAATAAATCATCCTCTCTAGTTAAGAACCATAGCCATAGAGCTTAAGCTGGACATTTTCCAAAAGGTTAACAGGCCAGACCACCATTTAGTCAGATGAGACTTGGGATATCTTAGTAAATCCCTCCAAGTCTCACTACTACATTGGAAAATGGAGCTCATAAAAGTAATTTTTTATGAAATGGGGGTATACAAAAGTTAAATCAGATAATCACTAAGTAGTGTAAGCTCAGGTTACAGTACACAAAACAACCATAGTAGCCCTTATAATTAGCAATGCTTTATGAGGAATCAAATGACAATTCTTAACTTGTGATATTAGTATTACATCCCTATAATTTTGGCAAAAGTGACATGAAACTAGGATGTTTGTGCACAGGGTTTGTTAAAAATAACTCATGTCCCACCTGTTTTGAATAAGAACACTTTTCTGGGTATTAAGGGTGTGTTCCCACCACAAGTCAATGCTTTGTAGATGCAAGGGGTCAAATGATGGTGAGTTCCTCAATTTTGAACATTAAGAAATCTTTATCTCACTTGTTATAATGGGCTAAGTGATTGAGAGATGTATGAAAGAGGCAAAAAGGAATAAGACAGCTCTTTATACTTGACTTCTAACCAGGGCTCTTTGGGGACAATCAGAAGGAATGATTCCTTTTCTGTCCAGCTCTTTTTCACAGGGGACTTATGTGCTTTGAGGTTGGAATATCAAGAGAAAATGTACCAATTTAACTAATGATCAGGTAGATATAATGATATATATATATATATATATTATCTCCAGTTGTTACCTGTGTAACTTGGTCTGAAAGGCACAGGCTTTGTTTTTGTTGGTTTAGATTTCTAATTCTGTCTTGGGCATTACTTCTACCTGTTGTTTTGTTTGGGAACAGAGCTCCAGTCTCCATCCAATAACCAGGGAGGAATCCAGACATCCACACGACACCATCCTCTCAGAATTCCCATCCAGGTGAGTCCAACCACCTGGTTGATCCGGACTGAAAGGGTCATAGAGAATCAAAGTCAAGCACACTCATTTGTGATCCCGTGAAAGCCAATTTCAGTTTTCCCAGCGACAAGAGAGAGCATTGATTTTTGCTTGATTAAATATTTGTAGTATTTATGAGAGTGAATACATATTTCACAATCTGACTGTGGTACTCATATTTTATGGACTTTCATCTTCTTAATCATTATATTTCTATTCCAACAAGTCTAGAAAAAGATTCAAATGTCTTTGAAGCCACTCATTCTCATAAACTATTTTTGAAGAACAGGATTTTAGGCAATGTAATACAGTACATGCATACTACTCTGTCAAAATACTGTGCTAATTTTCCCAGTTTCTTAAGTTAATAGATATCTGGTGCATCTACTTAAAATTATTATTTAATATAACATAATATAAATGCTTGCTTATAAACTTGATCTCAGTTCCTGGTTATTGCACAGAGTATTTTTATCACAAAATATTTATATTTCAATATGTTTGTCTTTGTAATTCTAAGTTTTTGCATAGTATAGGATGGCTTTACCCACCTGTAAATGATATAGGTGTGTCAATAGATGTTAAGTTAAATGTTCTATTTACACAGAGGTAATTGTTCCTCTGATTTCTATAAGATCAGAGGAAAGGAATCAAATTAATATTCAATCAGACATAAGTCATATATGCCAGTTTTTATTTAAAAACTAACCTTTTATTAAAGTGAAATACAACTTAAATGTATGACAAATACACATATACACCAGAAACTCATTCCTGAATCATGAAATGAATAAAAACTGAGCATCTTTTAGGTGTTAGAATATTCAGGGAACATTCTATACTATAAAATTTTATATCTAGGTAGCTGGCAATATAATATTTTATTGATATTGAAGGCAGCATATTATTGCTGTTTATTATCTGATTTCAATTATATCTTATTCTTTATTAAATTTTTCTTAAGACGAGCATTTGAAACCATAATTCTAACCTTCTTTCATTATTTTTTATTCTACTGATTTTATAACTTTGCATTCTTAGATTCTTTTCTGTAGATGTACACATAAACAACCACACACATGTGAAAATGGAAAAATGGAAAAATGAGCAAATATGTAGAAACCCTGTTCTTGAATCCATGCCTTATATCCACAAGCACAAAGTGCATTGAAATAAATATATGGGATATTCTGTCCTTACCATAGACACAAAGAAACTCAGTATAAAAAATAATTTTAAAAGTCAAAAAAATATAGATTCAACCTGAAGAATCAAATAACAGGTACCAGAATAGATACGGGTAAAGGGGTAAATTATATAGCTTTTAATTTTAAGTGGTTAATTTACTGTATTATATGCAATTGTTTAATTATAGCACTGAACACCATAAACCTATATAATGTTATGATGCAATTGTCCTTCAATAAAATTTTAAAGTATAAAATAAAAAGAATAATCATGATTTGGGCCAATTTAATAGTTTGGTTTAGGAAAGATTGGCATGCTGGATGAAGTCCAGAATCATATTGAGAATATGTCAATGAGGCTTTCTCAAAATAGAGGTCATAGCCTAATTCCTAGAATAAATAGCAAAATATGTTCATAAAGAAAATGAGACCAGTACATAAAAAAATCGTCTGGTCAGATAATTACAAAATAGAGGCAAAATAAATATTCTGTTAAAGTTACCCCACTTTCATTGTTTTGTGTTTCCTTTAACAGAATAATATTTTGTCCTGCTTATTTTCTCTTGGATTGTAAAATATAGAAGCTTAAGGATTTGAACATAGCTTTACTCTTAAGTACCAAACATTTGTTTTGCTGTTGTTTTTAAATTATTTTTACTAGACATCATGAAAATAATCAGGCTTGAAATGCTTCCAAAGTCAAGGTAGTTTTTGTCTTTTTTGCAGTCTCTCAGGGTTCACTTTGCTTCCTCATCTCTCTCTCTCATCTCTATATCTATCACTTTGTGTTAGTCTTTTAAACTAGTTTTTTCCTGCTTAAATATACATCTGGAAATGTTCCAATGTGGAGCCCATATTTATTTTTCATGGGAGACTTAAGAATTGGGAATTCTTGTAAGTATCTTTTATGTTCTATAGGGAAATATAATTCATCTAGGTGGCATGGATTGTACCCACTTCTAGTTTAACTTGTATTGCTGGTGTTGAGAGAGACATGGAAAGAACTGAACCCAGAGGTATGGTGTGTGTGTCTATGTTTATGACATGTGGAGTAATAGGGGTCCTCACAGTGGGGTTCTCTCAACTCATAGAATCAAGGTGATTTCAATACAGGGAACAGAGCTCATTAATAAATGTACAAAGGAGGGGATCTGTTCAGTTCCTGGGGTATATGAACAACAGAAACAACCTACAAGAGCACACAGTCAATAAAAAAGAAGTCCCTGTGTCTTCATGTGGATGTGGTAGGGTCCCCTACTCACAGCAGGTTTCACACTATCTTTTATCACTCTCTCCACAATATAGACTCATGTTTTTGACAAAACATTTGAAGCAAACACCCTTCTCAGCATCTTAATTCTGTTCAGACCCTCAATGGAAAAACACTTCCTGATAATAGTCTTGTGTCTTCGTCTCTCGTTTGAGGTGTCTCTTCAAAGGTCACCTGGTGAACTTGCCTTTTCAACGTAACTATGAAAAATTGTAACATATGAGTCTCTCTTATATGCCTGATTCCTTTTCTTCATACCACATGTCACCATCAGAATTATTATATTTATTGAATAATTGGTTATATGTTCTTTCTCCATAGTTGAATTTTAGGGACTTTTCTTTTTCAGCAAAGTATACTCACTGCCTAGGCAGTACCTGACATTTGCTCAGCCCTCAATACATATTCCTGATGTATAATAAGGATTTCTAATTAAGTCTATAAAACACTACTCCTTTGGAAAATGACTGTTCGGACAAAATTCCCCATGAGAGACATAGATAAGGAATCCTTATAGTAGATGAATACACTTAGAAAATGTCAAAATTTGTAGATTCTTGACTGAAAAACACAAACCGTGGCATTTTAATTGTGTGTTTAATGCAAGATTGTGTGAAATTTAGTCGTGCTCTTTCCCTTTTCTCAAAGACCCCTTCACCACATGGAGCCAGGAAATGACACACAAGTTACAGAATTTCTTCTTCTGGGATTATCTGAGGACCCAGAGATGCAGCCCCTCATATTTGGGCTTTTCCTCTCCATGTACCTGATCACTGTCTTTGGGAACCTGCTCATCATCCTGGCAGTCATTTCTGACCCCCATCTCCACACGCCCATGTACTTCTTCCTCTCCAACCTGTCGGTTGTAGATATCTGTTTCACATCAACCACCATTCCTAAGATGCTGCATAACATCTTGACAGAGAGCAAGGTTATCACCTATGCAGGCTGCATCACACAGATGTACTTTTTCCTACACTTTGCTGGATTGGATATCTTTCTCCTGACAGTGATGGCCTATGATCGCTTTGCTGCCATCTGTCATCCCCTGCACTACACAGTCATTATGAATCCCCGACTCTGTGGACTGCTGGTTCTGATATCCTGGATCATGAATGCCTTAAATTCTCTATTAGAATGTTTAATTGTGTTGCGGTTATCCTTCACTCCATACTTGGAACTCCCACACTTTTTCTGTGAACTCAATCAGTTAGTGCAACTTTCCTGTTCTGACACCTTTCTTAATAACATGGTGATATATTTTGCAGCTGTGTTTGTGGGTGCTGGTGCTTTTGCATGTATCATTTACTCGTATTCTAAGATAGCTTCCTCCATATGTAGAATCTCATCAGCTCAGGGGAAGTTTAAATCATTTTCCACGTGTACATCTCACCTCTCCGTTGTCTCCTTATTTTATTGTACTGTCCTAGGAGTTTACCTTAGCTCTGCTGGTACCCAGGGCTCACAATCAAGTGCAGTAGCCTCAGTGATGTACACAGTGGTGACACCCATGCTGAACCCTTTCATCTATAGTCTCAGAAACAAAGACATAAAAGGGGCCTTGAAGGTATTATTTGTGCAGCAAACTACAAAGGCACCCATTATCCCCGGATTGAATAAGTGTCCATAATTTAAGAGATTTTAACCTCATAATTAGAAATTGTGGTTATTTGAAGAAAATGTTATAGCAATTATTATATTCTGTTTCTCAACATTTCCATTTTTGACCTCAGCTTCTGTATTCGATTTATGTTATGTTATAAAGATTATTTTCTGCCTTATTCCCAACTATTTTCCATTGTTTTTACTTCCATTTACTTCCCTAAATATATTTTCAACTGTGGATCAGAAATATGTACATATAACAAATATGTATATTAGCACATGTTTTTCTTTGGATTTTAAATGAAATGTCAAATTGTCATGAGCAGTACTGCTCCTATGAGAAATAAAATCTTTACATAATGACCAGTGAAAGTTATATGATTTCATAATAGAGAAATATCTGAAAGCATAGCTTTTCACTTTTGTCTTAACCATTTTCACTTGTCTTCACACTACTACTAGGCACTTATATC
>RJWH01011417.1:0-12354 GCA_004363575.1 Solenodon paradoxus | reverse complement strand
TAAAACTGAGGCCTAGAGAAGAGTCTCCCCGAGAGTCCGGACTTGCACCGTGGGGGTGGGACGTGCGCCTGATGTCTGTCAGGACCCGGGCAGCTGCCCGCAATTCCAGGGACTGGAATTAGACCTTTTTACTCTTCAGAGCCGCACCACTCGGTGGACGATGCAAACTGCCCATGTGTCTCAGGCGGAAGAAGGCGGACCCTCGCGTGGTCCGCCGTGGGCGGGTCCGTGGGCTTTGGAGCCCTTGGCTGCAGAAAGGCGGCCACGCTGCCGCCCCGGAACCCTCGAGTGAGAGGAGCCAGACCCAGGCGCCCGCTCCGTCCGCCCCGCGGAGCCGGACGGTGCCCACGGGCTGCAGGCTGCAGGGCCAGGCCCAGCGCAGCGCCGCCCATGAAAGCGGAGGGGCGCCTTCTCCGGGTGGCGCAAATGCGCGCAGTGAACGGTGGTGACGACTGCACACGTCTGTGACTCCAGCCAAACCCTGGACATGACACAGCCGCAGCGTTTGACGGCAGCCAGGCCCAGGGGAGCGCGGAGCCCCGCCCCGCCGCGCACCTGCAGGTGGGGATCTCCTGGAACTTGACGAAGGCCTGCGCAGAGACGTTCAGCTCGTAGATGACCGAGTTGATGACGTAGGAGTCGTTGCGCACGCGCGTCTCCCCGTCGTAGCTGTGGCTGTTGGCGACAGCGAGGAAGACCCTCTCCCCGATGCGGAACACCTCCCAGTCCGCGGCGCCGAACGTCTGCGACAGAGGGACCCGGGCGGTGAATGGGGCCCGCGTGTCCTGCGCGCCGGACACACGACCCTCAAGCGGAAAGGCAGACGACACAGGAAAGACTTTCCATGACATCAGCGTAGGGAGGCCTTTGGGGACTCAGCTCCAGCATCGTGGGAAGCAAAAAGAAAAGCACCGGGGACTCCAGCAAACTCAAAAACCTCGTCCCAGCGAAAGGACCTGCTTTAGAAGACGCGCAGAAGGCCGAGCCGTGGAGGAGGGATCCCACGGAGCCTGCGGGCGTGTGGGAGCCCTGACGGGGCGGCGGGACTAGAGAAGGGCCGTCAGACGCGGTCGAATGTCAATCAAAGTGCAGCGCGCATGCACACAAGAGGAAACCAAGACGGGAGGTGACAAAGGACTGCACCAGAGTGTAGAAGGGACTCCTGTCACCTAAGCGCAGCAGGGAACGTGGGCAGAAGACCCTAAGGGGAAGCCCCAGTAAAGGTCAGGGAGGCCGGCCCCACCCCGTCCCCACCCTGCCAGCAGGGAGTCACCACCAAGGAGCTCGTGGCCTTGTGGCTTCAAACACCTAAAATGAAACCGCCTCGCCCCAGCGCTGGAGGATGACGTTGTGCGGGGCTGCGGGAACCTCACCGCCCACTCCTTCAAAAGTCAGACCCCTGGCTTCTGACCCCCAAGTCCATCTAGAATTGATCCTGCAGAAATAAACGCGTGTGGGCGCCCCGAGCTGCCCCGAGTTCCCCGAGAGTCGCAGCAGGCGGGGTCAGGCGCCCACGACAAAGGGGCAGGAGCGAGGAACCGTGCTTCTGCCTCCGGTGCCCCGTGCGGTCCCGCTTTCTGGAATCGCTGACAGCCGAACTGCACAGTGGTCAGAGGTGCCGGGATGCGGGGGCCACGTACAGGGTCGGACGCCTGGGCGAGGAGACCTCTACTGCTTGGGGTGGGACAGGGTCAGACGCTTGTTGCAGTAACTGAACTTCTAATCTGGACGTTTTAGTGCCTGGACAGACACGAGTTCTGGAAAACTCAGAAAACTCAGGGCTCCTTGCCCTGGTCCCTTTACCCTTGACCCTCCAGGGCTGACCAGGGTGGGCTTGAAGCCAGGCATCTCCCCGTGTCCAGCGGCTCTCTCGTCCGTTCCCCCTCCATGGGCGTGGGCAGGGGTAGGCAGTGATCACTTCCATCTGCCCCAGATCCAGAGGCTCTGGTATTGCTTCCCCTGCAGGAGGGCAGCACTGGCCCTTCCTCTGCCCCCGACCTGTGCAGTGAGCTGCGCCCACCCCTGTGTCCTGAGGGCACCCCACCCTGTGCCCACCAGTACCGAGACACCGGTATTTGGCTAGCGGCAGGCTGCCAGACCCCCCGCCCCGGCAGTGCATGCTGTGGCGGACTCGCCAGGACCCCACTGTGTGGACCAGGAACTGAGCTGGGGACGCCGGGTGCTGGAGGCCATGCAGAGGGGAGGCTGGGGACCAGGGTGTTTCCAGGGACAATGCATCCCACTGGCCGTCCCTGCCTGTTCTACCCCTGCCTGTTCCAGCTGTCCTGGCCAGGGCATGACCCGTCACTGGCCGCCACACCGCAGCAGCACGTACACTCACGCCAGGCAGGCAGGGCCAGGGCAGGATGCATCACATCACCCGGACCCTCCCGCCCTGCCCGTGGGGCACACACTGCCTGCCCCTGGCCCTGCGGGTCCCAGTGCCTGGCCAACTGCCATGGACGTCCCCTAAAGGGCTGCTGAACCGGAGGAGTCTGGTGACATGGAGACGCGCTCCCACGCCCAGCAGAGGGCGCCGCAGCCGCACTGCGGGAGCTGGAGAGTCCGCCACCCCGTCTGTGAACCTGGGCTCACAGCTCCGCTCTGGCGGCGCCTAAAGGGCCCAAGAGGAGGGTTTCAGCCAAAGCATAGACTCCCAGGACAGGACGAGCAGGGACGAGGGCAGCGCCGCCACTGACCCCTCACCAGGACTGGAGCTGGCCTGAGACTTTCCCCGGGTCAGCGTGTCTGCTCCTCGCTGCAGGGGCGCCACCCGCAACCTCCAGCGGAACTGGACACACTTGGCTCCAGAGGGCCTTCAGCTCTGTCCACTCTGGCTACCTCACGGGGACGAGAGTCAGAGACCCACAGTGTGCGCGCTACGCGCCCCAGCTCTACAAGCACAGACCGGATGGTAGGCAGATGGGCTCCTCCTCCTGACCTCGTGCTGAGGAAACCACACCAGGGGAGCGGCACACACGCACACCTGTGTGCGTTCACCTGTGCGCACACCTGTACGCATACGTGAGTGCGCTCTTCCACCTGCACACACCTGTGCGCGCACGTGTGTATGAGATCACCTGCACACACGTGCACAAGTCACGTGTGCATCTGCGCAAACATCTGTGACAACGAGCACACGTGTACAAATGCTGGCACACACACCTGTCACATGTACAGTGCACAGCACACAGGACAGGCCCCCTTCACAGCTTCCTGCGACTGCGAGCCCGGCGTTCACCCCGCCTGACCCGCGGGCTCGGGGCGGGGGACGCAGGCGCCTGCACTGCGCGTCCAGGTGCCTGACATGGCTGCGCAGCTGCGGGCTGGACTCTGCGTCCTGGAGACCAGGGGGCCCCTCCCTGCCCCTGAGCCCGAGCAGACGGGCGGCAGATGGGGGGTCGTGGGGGCGTGGGCAGAAGAGGTGGGAGGCGAGGAGAAGGATGCGGAGGGCAGTGACCAGGAGGCCGGCCTGAGACGCCCAGCACAGCACATGGGGACCCCGCTGGTTTGAGTTTCAGAGAGACGGTGGCTGTAACACCCCCACGCAGTACCTGGCGCGTCTTTACTGAAGCGTTTCGGTTGTTTATTCAGACGGCACTGCAGTCCAGTGGTCCGCACGGCCGGAGGTAGCCATCGCGGTGTGGGCCCTCCTCCCCGCAAAGGGGCAGCCCTGCCCTCCGCCCCTGGCTGCGGACGGTTGGCCCCCGGAGACTCTCACGGGCAGGGACCCGTCAGGCACAGTGGCCGGAGGCGGGAAGGCCCCACCGGCAAAGCGGCTGGTGGGCGCTGGGCGGAATTCCCCTGGAGCCCTGCCTGGCGTGCTGTGGGGCTCAGAGCACCCCGGGGCAAGCACCTGGGCCAACGGCTCCCCAGCGGTGGCCCAGGGGTGGGTGCTGGGCAGAGGCCCTGGGTGGCGCTGTGATGGAGCCAGAGCTCCGTGGGAATAGGGAAGACGCCCTGGGGACACCGCGTCCTCACGTCGGGTGGTTGGCTGGGTGGCTATCCCGTCAGAGCCGCTCCTGACAACTTGCAGACCCTCCAGCCTGCCCCCGTGCAGTCCTCCCACCCCCCACCAGTGTCTGGACACTTACATCTGGGTGAGAGCAGGGCCTCTGCCCGTCCGCCCTCCGGGACTCGCCGGGGTCCCTCGGGCCCCAGCCAGCTCTGCAGGCCTCCAGTCTCTGCTCCCGGCCCAGCAGCCCCTCCTCCAGCGCAGCAGACCCACCAGGGGCTGCAGCTCCCTGGGGCCACACTCATGGTGTGACTGCAGGCCGGCGCTAGCGGAGCAGCAACCCCGGCTGACCCTGTGGACAGAGCTGGCCTCCAGGACCCACCCGCCCTGCTCCTTCGGTCCAGGCTGCTGAGGACAAGTCGTGGGAGCTTGGTTTCTGCTGCCCAGAGGAAGGTTCTAGAATTCTTGGTGGGAGAGGTGGGGCCGAGGAATGTGCGTTCGCGGGGTGGGCAGCCAGCCCCACTCACACCTGCAGGCCCCTCAGGGCCCCTCCGCAGAGCCGCCCGCCTGGCATCCTTCCAGCGCCGTCTGGGAGCCTGGCTTCCCCACACCCGCCGGCCTCTGCTGCCTGCCAGCACCGCCGCGGGCATGCACGTGCGTACACACACGTGCACACACAGGACACCCGAGAAGGTGCACGCAGTGCGGGCAGACCGCTCACACGCGGGCACACAGGAGCACGCCCGTGTGCTCTCAAAGCTCACAGCCGTGAGTGGCTCGGGCCCCACACCCAGGGCGACGCGCGAAGGCGTTGCCAGGACCAGAAAGCGTTGCAGCGTCTCCTGGCCGGACATGAGCATGGAAGCGTGGTTCCGGTGCCGGGGGTGTGCGGACAGGCCGGGAGCGGGCAGCCCTGGGCAGGATGCCTGCAGGGCCGGGGCGCCCGTGTCCGGCTCTGCTCCCGCCATCCTGGACGGCTCTTCCAGCCGAGGCCGCCACCAGGCAGCTGCCCTCCTCCCGTCACCCTTCACGGGAGGGCCCCGCGCCCACGCAGAGGGGCCTCGGGGCTCGCAGGGCAGCCTGGGTGTCGCTCTGGGCCGGAGCCTCCTGGGGGCGCCGGCTGAGCTGGGCTGACTGGGCCGAGGGCCGGAGCGGGTCCTCGGAGGGTCCTCGCCTGGTCCTGTCCCGCCGCAGCCCCCCTAGCCAGGCGGCGGTGCGCGGGGCCGGCAAGCGGGTCAGGGCGCCACGCTGGCCGCTTACCGGGAAGGACTGGAAGAGCTGGAAGGAGCCCAGCAGCCAGACGTACACGTGGGAGAGCACCCCGGTGGACGTGCCGTTGAAGGCGTTGGCCACGGCCAGGAAGGAGTAGGGCCCCACCGTGAAGAACTCCCAGTCATAGGCGCCCGAGGTGGCGATGGTCTGGTTGGCCTCGAAGAAGCGCGTCCTGGGGTTCCACTTGTAGATGACACTGTCGATGTTGTGGTTGTCACCTGCGGGCAGGCCCAGCATCGGCAGTGGGGGGACGGCGGCCTTGGGGCCACCCAGGGCCTCCCCAGAACCTGTCTGGGCGCCCCCGTGGCATCTCGTCCGGTCGGGTGACCAGCCTGCCCATGCCCGTGCCCTCCCTCCCCGCCACGCCTGCTGCTGCAGCCCTGCAGACCCTCGGGCCCCCACCCCCAACTCCACGTGCCCCTCTGACCTGCGGCGCCCCGGGGGGACCGCAGCCCCTCTCGCTGCTGCCAGCCAGGCCCTGGCCCCAGCTGCTCCCCTGCTGGAAGCCCCTCCCAGCAGCGTGTCTCTGGAGCCCCCGCAGACCCCCTTTTCCGACTCGCTCCGCCACAGACACACGCAGGAGCAGCCGCCTCGGATCCTGTCCACTGTGTGACAGGATGGGGCGCCGTGTTCTGGGGTGGCCGGGCCCCAGAGCCCGTCTTCCGCCCCTGCAGGCCTGAGCCCCAAGCCTCCACCCGGGACTGCCGAACGGGGGCCGCTCACAGGGACACAGGCATCCTGGCCACTCCCAGCTGCCCTCGCACGGCGCCCCGAGGTGGCAACTTCCGCCAGACCGTCCAATGCAAGGGAGGCTGCTGGCCGGTCAGCTTCAAACCCGGCGGGACCGGAGGCCCGCTTCCCGGGTGACAGGCTGCCACGTACTCCCCGCGCGCCCCGCCCGCCGCCGCTACCTTCCCGGTGGTTCGCCACAGCCAGGAAGTGCTCCCCGGCCAGCTCAAAGGCCTCCCAGTCGCGGGCGCTATGCGTGGCCACCCTCTGGTACGGCGCAAACCGCAGCTTCCTGTGACTCCACTTGTAGATGACGGAGAACTCCTGGCCCTGCTCATTGGGCTCAAAATTGGCCACGGCCAGGAAGACCTGGAAGAGAGGCGGGCGCGGTGGGCACGGCGCGGGCGGCGTGACGGGCTCTGGCTGGCGGGGCCCGAGCCTTGTGACAGGCCTGCCCCTGCCAGAGCTGGTCACTAGGGCCCGAAAGGCGTCCACAGCCACCGCCTGCCCCTTCCAGCCCGAGCGCCCCGCCCAGACGCCTCCCGCACATGTTGCTCTTCGCCGGCCTGCAGGGAACACGCCAGCGCCGTGGCGGGCAGGGGTGCCTCGTGGCAGCGCGTCGGGGACCCACGTGAGGGCCTCGCCCCACAGCACCCCGACCAGGATGGGGGGGCGGGCCGGCGTGAGCGTGGGGGCCTGGGCATGGCCAGCGTGTCCAGAGCAGGCCCTCGTGCCCAGAGGGAGGGTGTTTTCTGAATCCCAACGTTCCAGTGAAAAAATAAAACCTTTCCTGGAAACCAGATGCGTCCTGCAGAGCAGTGGTCACACCCGCCGCCTTCAAAAGGCGCAGTCCACGCACATCCCGAGGACCCCGGTTCGGGTCCCGGAGCTGGGGGACCAACCGAGATGAACAGCGGGATGAAAAAACTAAACGCTTTCTCCTCTCTCTCTCCGCCTGCCTGCTCGCCTTCGTTCCCGCTGCAGCTCTCCTTTCAAGCAGGACAACGGAAGGGTGGGGCTGGACGCGCGTGGACACGGCGTGTGTGCGCTCGCTGACTCAGTGACACACACCAGCACGCCTAGACCCGCAGAAAGTCGACGACCGAAAGCCAGCAGCTCAGCACTATCCTCCAGCGGGACGTGCGCGGGGCTGACAGGCACATGCTTCCCGGTGGCCGGGCCGGCAGTGAGCCGCGTGCGGACAGCCTAGGAAGGTGCCCCTGGGACAGCTCCCTGGAGTCCGGGCCGAGAGGTGGCGGGAGGAGAAATCTCAGCCCGTGGGGTGTCCAGCCGAGGCTGCCGGGCCCAGCACCACGCCCGCCCCTGGACACGGGTGCCTGGTGTGTGGGGGGGGGTTGGGGACAAAGGTCCGTCCTGCTCTGACATGGTGCTGTGCTGGTGACTGTTGGAAGCCGCAGGGCTCACAGCCTCTGTTCCCCAACAACAGGTTTGTGTGGCATTTGTGAGACGCTCGCTCGCCCACCCCATGGAAGCTGAGCAGACATTACAAAGTCCTTTCTGGATTTCGAAGCGATGTGTCAGCGCCTTAAGGACCCGCCGGCACCCGAAGAGCCTCCGACGCCCGGGGAAGGGCTCCTCCTGGGAGCCTGGCGAGCGCCCTGGCGGTGGACGCGGGCTCCCGCAGACTTGCCTTGTTGCCGACGGTGAAGTGCGTCCAGGACTGCGCCTGGTGCGTGGGGATGCTCTGGTACGAGGCGAACTTGCCGTCCGTCCACTTGTAGATGGCCGACGTGGCTCTCCGGTTGGCCGTCGCCACGAAGAGCCCGGCCTCGGGCACGGTGAAGACCTCGATGCCCAGAGTCTCTGCGTGGGTGGGCAGCCTCTGATACTCTTCCAAGTAATCCAGCTTCTCTCTGGCTGTGACAGGCGTGCAGGCGGTGGGCCCCGGAGGAGGCCAGGGGACCCTCTGGACCGGGTGTCCCAGCCTGGGGCCGCTGCCCAGCACAGGGAGCCCGGCCGGGGGTTCCGAGACAGCACTCAGGCCGCATGGAAGGTACCGGCGGGCGTGAGAGAGCGGATGCTTTAGGGAGGCACGTGCCACCCTGCCAGGACAGCCGGGGGACACCTGCTCCCCAGCGTCCTCTGACGCAGCTCCGCACGCCCAGAGTTGCCGGGAGGGGACCAGGGGCGGCCTGCGGCACTCCCGCCGCCCCCACATCCCTCCCCTCCCGAGGCGGCCCCCTCACCGGCCAACACGGAGACCCACTCGCTGCCCACACACAGGTACAGCCCCTTCCGGCCAGCGTCAAGCCAGAACTGGCCCTCCTCCACCTTGGTGCACGGCGGCCGGGCCCCCAGCGTGACTTTCATGTCGGTTTCTGGGGGGCAGGAAAGATGAGGGTACAGTGGGTGCCCGGGGTGGGGCCAGGGACCCTCTGCCCGGGACCGCGGGGCTCAGCATGGCCGGTGCCGGAGGCTGGTGGTGCTGCCCCCCGTGTGCGCTGCAGCGTCTCCCGGCGCCTCCTGGGACCACACTCCAGCCTGAGTCCAGCACAGACGTCCGAAGGGCTGCTTGGCGTCGGGCTGTGCCGCAGCCGGCCGGCCTGTGCCTGAGCACGGCCAGTGTGTCCTGCAGGGGCCCGCGACGCTGGCCCAGGGCCCAGTCAGGCTGGAGGGGTCGGGGTGCAGCGGTACGGTGCGGGGTCCAGGTTCTCCACGCGGCCGCGGTTTGCAGTCCCACCACACCTTTCCATCGGGAGGTGCAAACGAGATGAGAGGTGGGGTCCCCGGGCAGGAAGCCCCAGCAGGGTCAGAGCCCAAGGTGGCCCGGGTGTGGCCAGCGCGGGGGCGGGGACGTGGCCACAGGCGCGGCCCTGGGAGCAAATAGACAGAAGACGAGCTGGCTGCTGGGCCGAGGGGCGTGTGGTCCGATGAGGGTGCCGTGGGTGCTGGACAGACATCAGGGGTGCGGCCCCCAGAGTGGCCTGGGTGGCCACTGTCCGTCTTCCTATGTGGGGGCGTCGCACCAAGCCTGAGTGTTTCCTTTGTCACTGGACACACGCCCTCCTGTCACCCAGCCAGGAGAGATGGTGGCAGCCAGCTCTCAGGCGGCATCGCTCCGCCCTACTAACCATAGGGATACTTGAGCACCTCGTTGTCCTCGGGGTCCCCGGCGACACCCTGCAGGGTGCGGGGCACGGCCAGCACTGCCAGCGCAGCGTTCCCACAGGGACACAGCCTGGAGGTGGCGTCGGAGCCGGGCAGCAGCACGAGCTGCCTCAGCAGGCCCTGCGGAGAGAGGGACAGTGTCCAGGCCCCACTGCTGGGACCACGGGGTCAGTCCTTCCACACAGGGGGAGGTGGGGGGTCGGACTTTCTCTAGAGCTGGGAGTCCGCATGTTGGTTCTGGGGGCACTGGGACAAAAGGTGGACCGGAGAGATTTTCTCTGTGAACTAACGAGAGTGACTGAATTACACTGACCATCCATTCAGTTGTCCATCCATCTGCCATCTTCATCCACCATCCACCAGCCACCCACCATCCACCCACCATCCATCCACCATCCATACACCATCCATCCACCATCCACCATCCAAACACCATCCACCTTCCATCCACCCAGCTATCATTCACCCACCATCCACCCACCATCCATACACCATCCATCCACCATCCATCCACCATCCACCATCTATCATCCACCCACCATCCACCTTCCATCCACCCATCTATCATCCACCCACCATCCAACATCCATCCACCCATCTATTATCCACCCACCATCCAACATCCATCTACCCATCTATCATGCACTCACCAACCACCATCCATCCACCATCCACCATCCATCCACCCATCTTTCATTCACTCATCATCCACCATCCATCTATCCATCTATCATGCACTCACCAACCACCATCCATCCACCATCCACCATCCATCCACCCATCTTTCATTCACCCATCATCCACCATCCATCTACCCATTTATCATCCACCCACCATCCATCTATCCACCCACCAATCATCATCCATCCATCCATCCATCCATTCTCTTACCTATCTGTACATCCATCCATCTCCATCCATTTGTCCTTATTCATCCATCCATCCATCCATCCACTGACACGTTCTTCCAGCCATCTACCATCCTTCCATCCATCCATTCTTCCTCCCTTGATCCCTCCACCTGTCCATTTGTCCATCCATGTGCCCGCCCACCCCGGCATGCCCTCAGTGAACACTCAGAGCACCTGCTGTGCACATGCATGGTTCTAGAACAGTGACCAAGAAGAGAGTAAAAGCCCAGACCCTCCAGTTCCAGGTTCCCCTGAACACTGGGGGTGCAGTGGCCAGCCACAACTGCGGTCTGAGGGGCACAGGGCTGTGCAGAAAAGGCACCATGGAGGGGTAAGGGCCATCTTCTCACAGAGGCAAGGAGGCTTCCACAGTTGAGGTCCTAGCACAGGCCAGAGGCCACGGTGAACCATGTGCTGGGAGGAAGAGCAAGCCACAGGCCTGTGGAGGGTGCACCTGGCAGGGTCCTTTGGGTCCCCATTCCCAGCAGGCACACCTGATGCTCCTTCAACCAGAGCGTGGGGACACCAGGCTGCTGGGCAGCCCTCTGTGCATACCGTGAACAGGCCTTTGGTCCTTCCCCGGCTGCCGATGAAGAACTGGGCTCCTCGCACCGACAGGGTGGCCGGGAAGGGCACGTCTGCTGTTCTGAAAACAGTGAGGATGGTTCAGGGCCTCGGAGAGCAGGCGGCCTCCGTGGAGGCGGGAAACCCAAGCTGCCCAGGCGGAGAAGAACAGGCCGGCGGCTCAGACACAGCAGCCCGCCATCCAGTCCACGGCCACACTCCTGGGCCCCGGAGAGGACTGTGGCCCTTGCTGGCTCCTGGGGGCCCGGCCCGTGGCTGGTGGCTGCACCTCCCAGTCCCTGCCTCCATCTCCACGTGGCCTGCCCTCTCCTCTCTCCTGCAGGACAGCGCTGGACGGGGACCCAGCGACCTCACCATGACCTGAGTGACTTGACCACATCCTCAGAGACCCAGGCCCCAAACAAGGCCATTTGTGGGTCTGATGGATGCAGACCTGGGGGACACGCTCCATCCAATGGGGTCTCCGCCTGCACGAGGGTCCTCGCCCACCACCCCGCTGCGTCCTGGGGGACAGAGGCGATTTGTCTTGCCGCTGATCCGGAGGGTGCAGGTGTGTCTCCCCCGCACTTCCTGATCACGCCACCTCACCCATCTGTAAACACACCTATTCCTCCCAGTCCTGCCTCCGGCTGCAGCTGAACCTGGCTGGTTCAACCCCTATCACCATCCCCAACGCCCGCACCCTATGCACTCTGTCACCGTCGAGTCCGTGTGGCCCCGTGTGGCGCCCGCTCCCCTCCTCGGCCGTCCTCGCTCCAGCTCTGGACCCTCCCTGTTACAGAGCTGCCTGGCCGTGCCCACTTCCCCAAAGGAGTCTTTTCCTTGGGACTTGCGGGGCACACAGGCATGGGCTGTCCCCTCAGCGGGGCAGGAGCTGGGATGACACCATCAGCCCGGCCTCAGCCCGGGGTCTCCAGGCTGGATCCCCAGGAAGCGCCAGGAGCCGGTCACTCCACCCCTAGGAGCACCGCCTGGTCCCCAGTTCTCCCTGAGCCCCTCCCTACATGCTGCATCCTTAGGCCTGTGACCCCAAAGTCGGCCTTTCTCCCCAGCGCCCAGACAATCCCAGGAGGGCCAGCCCAGGACCTCCCCAGGCCGCCTCCTGCTCGTGACATCTTCCCCAGTGTCCCTGCTTTCAGGTCTTCTCTCCTGAGGGCCCAGCCACAGCCCAGCACGGGTGCAGGGGCTGCCAGGCACTGGGGAGGCCTGGAAACCAGGCCCGGGGGGGCGGGTGATAAAGACGGGGTAACACCGTGTGAGCATGTTAAGGATTCCTTTATTTCCGAATAAGTTTCATGATAACAAACAGCAGAACTGGCCTTTGAAAGTGATAGAATCCAGGAAAACTGGCCCATTCGTGACAGGAAAGCAGAGCTGCACCCTTGGTCACATGGGAGCTGGCCGGGGGCCATGCCATCCCACCCTGTCGGCTCAGGCACCGGCGCCACAGCAGGACGCGGAGCGCGAGTGCGGCCCGGGGTGCCGGCAGCCTTCAGTGAGCCGTGTGGCACCCACGCCCGCCCGGCCTCGCCCTGCGGGGTACGTACATGTCCACCGGGGGGCCACAGTCTTCGGTGAGTGAGAAGGAGCCTTCGGACACGGCCAAGACCAGCGTGTGCCACTGGGTGTCGGTCAGGGCCGCGCTGTGGAAGGTCACCCGTGTCTGCCAGGCGCCCACCGGGGCCGCGCTACGGAACAGCAGGTGCAGCCGGGCCGCCGAGATGCGCAGGCCGAGCAGCAGCTGGTCCGACTCCTCTGCCAGCACCGTGAACA
>RJWH01011416.1:0-12331 GCA_004363575.1 Solenodon paradoxus | reverse complement strand
TGGATGGATGGGTGGATGAATGAATGAGTGGATGGGTGGGTGGATGGATGGATAGGTGGATGAGTGGATGGGTGATTGGGTGGATGGATGGATGAGTGCATGGATGATGGATGGATGGATGGATGGATGGATGGGAGGGTGGTGGGTGGAGCTGGATGGTATGTGGATGGTTGGTGGAAAGAAGAATGGACACACAGTTTGACAGGAGGGTAAAAGGTTGTGGGGACAAGGGCGATGCTCAGCATATAAGTGGAGGAATAGCAATATGGAATAGAAAAGCAGGAAGTGGCCAGAGGCAGGGCCTGGGCCTGGAGCCAAGGTGGGAGGCCCGAGGACAGCAAGATCAGGGAAGCAGGACCATTGGCCACACAGGGCAGAGCTGGGAGCCAGGAGTAATTAAGCCTCACTTCCCTGGAGCCCAGCCGCCCGGTCTTCACTAAGGTGCTGATGAGGGGATCTCATCAGAAAGACACAGGGGCCTGGAGCGCTAGCACCACTCCGTCCTGAAGGTGCCCCCGTCGCCTCCCCGCCCACCTGGGGACGCTGCCCGCAGCAGAGGGTCCCGAGTTAGCGAGTCCCTGAGCCAGAGCAGGCTGAGATCTTGCCAGGATGTCTGAAGGACCTGAGGCTCCACATGCCCCTACCCCCACCAAAGGTCAAAGGTCCCAAACAATGACATTTTAGTGCCCATCTCAGGACATCCCACAGTGCCCTTGGGGACAGCCACCCATGCCCGGCCTCTGGATGGGGTCCAGGTCCCGGGACACCCCAGGACGTTCTCACGTGTCCCGTCACTTGGGCCCCACCCATGCTGCCCCTTGGGTCTGTGCCTCTCCGTCTCCAGATGGGCGACAGAGGCTCGGTGAGCTGAGGGACCAGGCCGGAGAGGCCAAGCTGGCCCCGGACTCAGGTCTGCTGTGGGCACCAGGCGACGTCCCCTCGGCCACCACACAGCCATCGTGGGCCTGAGCGGCCACCTGCCCAGAGACTCTGGACACTCCTGGCCTGGGAAGACGCGGGGACCTGCCAGCACCAGCGCCCACCCAGAAGCCGTGGGTACTCAGTGCAGGTGTGGCCGCCCATGGGCGCTCGCGGCACAGCGGGCTGCAGGCCTCAGACGGGGCGGGGACAAGGGGGCCGGGCTGGCTCCGCACCAGCTGGCAGTGTGTAGACTGGCCCCGGCACCCCTCGCCTTCCTCGTGTCAGGGCCTGGGGACCAGCCCCGCGAGGCCCCTCCAGCTCCCGGTGGGCGGGGAATGAGAATTCTGCTCCTGAGCCTCAGGGCCGCTCCCCGGGGCCGCCGTTTCTGCAAGCCTCTGAGCAATGCCCAGATGCCCAGAGGGGCAGGCCTCGGGCACCTCAGCGTGATCCAAAGAACAAGGCCATTTTACAGGAAAGCCCGGAGAGTTGGAGCCAGTAAGGGTTTCTTTGCCTGTTGACCCAGTTTCTCAGGGATAGGAGGTGTCAAGTTGGAACAAATTAAAATGCATTTGTCTTCCATTCGGAAGGCGTCCAGCGCAGCGGGGGTGTGGTGGCACGTCTCTGTCCAGCATGCCCTGTGCCAAGTCAATGTGGAGGGAGCAGCGCACTCCAGCTTGGGGACAGAGCAGCGGGCACCAGCCCTGACCCCAGTCCACCCGGTCCTCCCTGCAGGAGGGACAGCCCAGGGAGCCCCTGCACCGGGTCAGCAAACCCTGAGCTGGGCCGCCATCCGAAGTGTGCCAGGGGCCACAGAAGTGACAGCGGCCGGACCGTGCCAGGGGCTGGAGCCGCCCACCCCTGCCCTGCACCTGCGCCCGCCCCCCAGCCAGCTGTCCCATCGAGCTCGGGCGGGACGTACCTGAGCACACTGCTTCCTGCCTCGTGGGCCGTGTCCACACAGGGACGCTATGGCGACAGGGCTATGGAAGGACACCAGGACCCGGCAGAGGAACCTGGAGCTTCCTCCAGACCTGGAGGAGGCGGATGTGACGACTGCAGGAGCCTCCTCCAGGTCGGACTATGCAGGAGGGCTCGGGAATGGGGGTGACCTTCAGAGGGACCCCCTTGGCCTGGACTGGGTGGCAGTGGGACCAGAGAAGGGGCACACCCTGGGGTGGGTTGCTGCGGAAGGCGAGGCCCCTGCCCAGCACCCGTCCCTCCCTCGGAGAGCTGCCCCCCACATTCCTGAGCTTGACCTGCGCCAGGTCCAGCGGCTGTACCCCAGGCCCGGGCATCGTTGGCCTTCTGCATGGGAGGCCCTGTGCTGTGCCAGGGGCTGCCACCCAGACCCATCCCCAGGGTGCGCCCTTATCCTGTGCCACCTGTGCCCCCACTGCGCCCACCCAGCCTCCTCCAGCTCCCACCAGGCCTGTCCCTTCCTCCTCCTAGGGGGAGCGGCCTCCTCTCCGTCCAGCACCCCCAGGCTTCCCTTTGCTGGAGGGAAAGGGGAAAAACCCCACCCCCACCACCTCCACTTCCACCCACCAGCACCCACCAGCACCCACCTGCACCACAGCCCAGCCCCAAGCCCCGCTTCCAGAGCTGCCCATCTGATGCCCTTTGCCCAGAACAGAGGGGCATAGGGGTTCAGTGGAACCTCTCGGGGTGACTGCAACGCTTCCCAGGTGTGCCCCAAACGCACGTGCAGGCGTGCTGGGCCCGCGTGCTCCCCGAGTGCCGGGCTGGGGGCTGCAGGCCAGGCCAGGGCGGGGGCCAGCCTGAAGCCCCTGAGCTGGACCAGCCGCCCCGCCGCCTTCGCTGCTCAGACGCCTGCTCGCACCCCAGCACCTTGGCTGCCTGGCTCGGGGCCTCCAGGCGCAAACACCCCCGCCACCCCTCCCAAGCCTGACGTTTTCATCGACACGCAGGCACACGCCTGCACACGCCTGCACACACCGCATGCACAAACGAGCCCCAGCGCGCCCCAACTGGGCACAGCCAGCCGGCCCTGCAGCAGGCCCTCCTCGTTGGGGGGGGACTCACAGCGCCCTCTCTTGTGGGCAGCAGCGAGTCTGATCCTCCGCCCTTTCCTTAACAATGTTGCAAATTCTGGCAGCAGGAGCCTAAGGAATCCTTCCTGGAGGTCTGACTCCATTCAAGTGGGCTGCTCCTCGGGACTTGGACACCGGCTTCTCCCCAGGACTCGGGCTGCTCCCCAGGACTCGGGCTGCTCCCCAGGAATCGGGCTGCTCCTCGGGACTTGCATGCAGGCTGCTCCCTGGGACTCGGGCTGCTCCCTGGGCCTGGAAGGAACATCTGCTGAAAGGGAGTAGGCACGGGGAGGAGAGCAGCAGAGAGAAAATTGCATAGAGAAATCAGACCAACACTCCCCCACCTCTCACGGCCTCCCCACCCTCAGCCCATATGAGCCCCAGGAAGCCCCAGGGCCAGGGCAGGGCCGTGTCTCCATACTATTAACTGCCACCCCAGTTCTGTGTTCACTCTGTGCTGAGATGCTTGTGGCCAGGCTGCCTCATTTGACCCCTCAGCCCCTCCAGTGTTAGGTGGGAACACCATGCTGCCTGGGTCAGCTCCATCCTGGGCCTGCAGGAGTCTGTCTCAATGCCAGGCCTCCCTGTCCCCCCAGCACCCTCTCGGAACCCTATCTTCTCTTGGCTGGGCCCAGGGACCTGAGCCCAGAGGTCAGGTGCCTGCCACAGGCAGGCCAGACCCACCTTGGGGGAAACAGCCACACACAGTGGGGGGCCAGAGGAGCCTCACCGGCACACTGGGACCCCTGAACTTGGGACCCAGCCGGGGAGAGAAGACTGCCCTTTCCAGACTGGGCTGCCCGCACATGGGCAGAGCTGGACGGCCCAGCCCTGCACAGCTCACTCACTGCCACCGCCCGAGGCCCTGGTCCAAGGCCCTCCAATAAGAAACGGAGGCTCTTGCTGTTTCTGGACAACACTCAGGTCCTGGCGATTCAGCCTCCCTCACCATGTGAGCCGACCCCCAACAGATTTCTTCCATAGACACAACCTCAAGGGTCTGCTTTCGGGACAGCCCTGATACTTAGAGAAGTGTCCTTTCCCTGGGTCTCGGGCCCAGTCACTCCTACCCACACGTCCCTCCACTTCCAGGCTGTGCTCCCTGGGGGCAGCTGAACCGGTTCCAGAGGCTGTCCAGAGCCCACAGGTCACTGGCCTTTGCAGGACTCATGCAGGCATCGGGGCTGCCCCGAGCCCTGGGGCAGTGCCTGCCCCCGCTCTGGTCCCCAGAGAAGCCATGTCCAGATGTTGGGATCACGCCTTGCTCTCTTCAAGGCTCTGCTGACCAACAGCGGGAAGTGATCGATCCATTCCACGCCGGACCAAGTGCCAGGCGTGGCTTGTCGGGGCTGGGGACGCAGACCCAGCGTGCTTCAAATAGACAGCTCACTGCCAGCGCTCACCAGGCTCCCCAGGGTCCACGCCGTGTCCCCACTATGGAGAGGCCAGCTACCCAAACAGGGTGCAGGCTGGGCGGCCTCCTCGTCTCTGGGGACAGACATGTCCCTGGCAGCTTCCTGGGGCGGCAGTGAGAGCAAGCAGGGAGGGGAAAGGAGGATCCCATTCTGCCCATCACTTGCTGTGTGACCTTGGACGAGACAGTTCTTTCGACCAGAACTGGTCCTAGCCTGGGCCCGTGTGTCCCTGTCTGAAAACCAGGGCAGTGATGTTAGCTACAGCAGGGGCTGGAACAGGAGCTCTGGCCCTGGCCGGGGTGAAGAGGTGTGGCCGAGGGGACAGGGAGGGAAGGCGTGGGTGGGGGGCAGCTCAAGACCCTGGAAAGCGCGCCCTGCTCCCCAGGCCAGGCCAGCGGCTCTGCCCCTTCCCTCGGCTGGACCTCACCCTCTGCAGGTGGAGGGTGGCAGGGACCACCCCGGCGGTTCTCCCAGGCTTCCCGGCAGCCCTTGGGGACAGCAGCCTGAGAAGGCCTGTGCTCACAGTGTGCAGGCTGCGTGGGGCCTGGACGCCCTCCCAGTGCGGGGAGTGCGGTTAGCTTCCTCTAGAACAGTCTCCCGAATCGCCAATGCGGCCTCTTCTTCATGCCACACCCGCCCGCACCCCCAACAGGCATCCTGAGGAGACCTAGGCTCTGCCAGAATTGGGCCAAAGCCCATGTGGGGAGCACGGCCCCGGGGGGCTGCGCCGTCCGTCCCCTCACGGTGCAGAGAATGCAGGCGGCCCGACCCGCGGACAGGAGTCCCTCATCAAACTGCAGCCGTTCATCCCTGTCCACAGCGTCCAGGACCAGAGCCCCCAAACGAACTTTCCGGAAGCACAGCGCTGCAGGCCCCTGCGCTAGCGTTGGGAGGGAAGGCTCGGGAGGGGTCGGGGGTGACAGAGCGGGGAAGCCCAGCCCCTCCTAACCGAACCGGCCATGAAAATGCCTTGGAAATGGTTTTGAACCCAAAGCTTCTCCAGCGGAAGCAGCAGGACGCCCTTTCCACCTTGTAAACCGGCGCTTGGACAAGGGCTGCCCGGGGCCCTGGGAGTTCGGCGCCGGTGCCCCCTGCCCAGCAGAGTTGGTGACTGTCGCCTGGGCAGCAGCCCCTTGGCAGGTGTCCCCACGGGGGCCTGCTGCAGACTGACTCAAACCTGGAGGAAGGACGGGCTGGGCTGCAGGGGACATGGAGCCGTGGTGGCCAGAGACCTTGTCCGAGCTCTGGGACGGAGCCCAGCAGGAGGCAGGGCAGGAGGCAGCGACCACTGCTCCACACACGCCGGGGGTCTCGGGGGCCAGTGCCCCCCCGGCCGTGGCCCCAAGCCCCCCAGCTCTGCCAGGCCACACAGCCCAGACCCAGAGCTCTGTGCAGCGCGGCCCCCGGAACAGGGAGGCAGGAGGGAGCCTCGGGACTGGGGCAAAAGCCGACCGGTGAAAAGAAGCCAAGGGCACCTTTTATTTAGACCAACGCTTCCAAGCTGCTGCCAATTCCAACGTGCAGTCAAAAGAACAATTATTAACCAGCTACTTGACATGTTTTCCTACTACGTGTCAGAATCAGCGGGCACTGGACGCTCAGCGGCCTCTCACAGGGTCCAGCCACATGCGCTGCGGGCAGAGCAGAAAGGGAGGGAGCCCTGCGCCACCGTCCAGGAAGGCCGCGACTGCCCCCTGCCGGACGCGCCCCTGCCTGCACCGCCGCTGCGGTGGGGCAAGGCTGCCCCCTAGTGGACAGAGCCCGCACTTCCCCAGGAGGCGCTCCCAGGTGGAAACTGCACCGCCCAGGACAAGGACCAGCTGCCTCTCTTGAGTGCAGAACAGGTCAAGGGGAGGCCAGGAAACTCAGTCAGCAGCAGCACAGACATTCAAGTCACCTTTAATAAATATGGATGCAGGACATCCGTGATGAACAAAATACCCAAAGTTAAAAAAAGACAGGATCTGACGGTTCCCGGCCTCGGCCAGCACCCTCAGACAACCCACGGGCAGCCCCGCAGATTCAGCGTGGTCCAGATAACACGCACGCTCCCACCGCCTGCACTCTGGGGGCCCCAGCTCACCTGGCCCCCTGCCCCTCTCAGCAGCCAGGCTGTGGGGCCACCAGGGAGGGCACTTCCTGGCCACAGGTGCTCTGGATTCAGGGATGATGGGCGGGGAGGCAGGAGACGCTCTCTGCCCCCCTTTACGGCCAGACTGTGACTTCTGAGCTGCATGGCATCACCCAGTATAAAGCCCGACAGCCCAGTGGTGCCCAGGGAAGCCTCCGTCCGGCCCCAGGCCCTGCCCACTGGCCAGTCCGTGCCAGTGGAAGGTGGGGTGTCGGCACCACCAGCCCCGCAGGCTGACCTCTTGGGACACAGTGTGAAAGCTCTTTCACACAGAACTGGCCTGGGTGCGTCTCTCCAGAGGCTCTCTCAGCTGATGGCCATGCCTTGCTCTGCACAGTGACTTCGCTCTCTTTTTAAAGCATCTTCCCCAAAGCAATGAAAGCAGAGCTCAAACTCAGATGCAAATGCTCACAGCAGCAGCAGCATGTGGCAGCAGCGGATGTCACCCCATGGGCGAGCACAGCTGGCCCCAGTGAGGCTGCTTCCTCCAGCCTCAGGGAGGAAGCGCTGGCCGCCGCTGCATGGCGCCTCCCGGAGACGCCGCAGGCTGGAAGAAAGCAGGAGCAGTCCTTTTAATAGAATACGCGGCTTGCACGGGTCTGCGGGCCGCAGACGGGGCCGGGTGACGTTGCAGGCTCTGATGGTGGGACCGCACCCCTGCCACTGCAGGGAGGTATGGGTGTGACAGAGTTACTGTCCAGCGCGTGTGCTTCAAGTGATGTATTTGCACTGTGTGATGCGAACCTCAATTTTTTTTTTTTTTAGAGGAAAGGTGCAGCAAGAATGAAGGCAAGCAGAGCAGCGGGCAGGCAGAATGAGGAGGAAGCAGCTTTTATTTTATTTAGCTCTTCATCTTGGTTGTTCCACCAGTCCCGGGACGCGAACCCAGATCCTTGGATGTATGTGGGCTGCATCGGTCAGAGGCAGTGGACGTAACACTGCTCCACCAGGGCGGCCAGTATGCCCTTCTTGCACACGCTCTCCTCATCTGCAGGATGCTCTGCCCCAGCAAGGCCCCAGCTTTGAAGCTGGGGGAGCCCAGGGGGATCCAGGTTATCTCGGGGTTTGGGGGCTCATTCCCAGTACTCCAGAGCGAGTCCCCTATGTCCCCAGAACCAAAGAACAGAGGTGTGTCACTTTGTTAGAAAAGCCGGCCTTGCAGAGGCCTCCCCTGTGGGAGGCGGGGCCTCTGTCTTTCCCCAGAAACAGGGGCGTTCGCTGCCCGTCCACAGAGGCTGCAGTGGGGCAGGTATTTCGGAGACCAGGCAGTGTCCCCCAGTACCGTGGACACCACCTCCATGGATATCCATCTGGGAGCCACCGTGCCGAGAGGGGCACCCACTGGCAGAGGAGCCAGCCCACACATGAGACCCTGGCCTCCCAGGCCTGGGTGCACCCCGCTGGCCCCGGCCCCTGCCACCCACAGCACCCGCTCAGCTCCGGACCCCAGGCCTCGGGTGTAACGGCTGGGTGCACGCCTCTCCCGACCCCAGCAGGCCAAGCTGCTGTCACAGAACGATAACCACGGATGGCGCGTGGCCACCTCCACGGCCGCCGGCCAGCAGGGCTGCACGTGAGTACAAGCACCACCACCTCCTCGCCATGCGACCAGGGTGAGGCTCACTGCCTCTCCGGGCTCCGCCTCCTGCGCCTGCACAGGGCAGTCGCCCGAGCTGACGGCCTGAAGGTCTGTGCACTGTCGCTGTCCGTCCCAGCTGGGACGGCGGTGCCCGTCTCCAGGGCCTGCACATGCAGACATGCACACGCGTGAGCTCACACTCGCGAAGCACAGCGGAGAAGCACGGTGAGCAACTGGGGCACACTTACTGCCCTGATCAGCCGCAGGACGTGAAGACCTTCCCGAGAGCTGCACCGGCGCTGGGCGAGCTGCTCTCGTCCATGTGGACAAGGTCACTTCTGCGGCCACTGTCCCAAGGGGCCTTCTGGGGCCGGGAGGGTGTGCCAGGCGCGTGCTCAGCGCTCCCCCGAAAAAGGTGCCCCAGCTGCGCTGGGAGGCCATGCGGTCACGCGCACGGTGTGAGGGCCAGGCGGCCACTGGGGCCCCGCCCGGTGCACTCACGCCAGGACACCCCCGGACACCCCAACCACGACTGTACCCTCGGGGCGGGGCGGGAGGAGCAGGGTGCATGGGCCCTACAGGAGAAGGGGCGCAGCCGCCCCTGGAGGGAAGCGCCCAGCTCCGTGGGGCCGTGGGCTTTCTTTCCGCGGTGCTGCGCCCCCTGGGGCCGAGGAGAGGGAGGTGCACCTGGATTTCTGAGGAAGCCAGGCTTGGGTTTGGAGACTGTGTGTGCTGCAGGGGTCGGGGTGGAGGGTGAGCAGGACAGGTGAGCACAGGGGAGGGCACAGGTGTGGAACACGGGAGAAGGGCACAAGTGAGCAGCACAGGTGAGCAGCGGTGAGAGGCACGGTGAGCAGGGCACGTAAGGAGCACAGGTAAGGGCAAGAGTGAGAGGCACAGGTGAGTAGGGCAGGTGAGCACACGGGGAGCACAGATGAGCAGAGCAGGTGAGCACAGGGGAGGGCACAGGTGTGGAACGGGGAGCACAAATGAGCAGGGCAGGTGAGCACAGGGGAGGGCACAGGTGTGGAACATGGGAGAAGGGCACAGGCGAGCAGCACAGGTGAGCACAGGGGAGAGGCATAGATGAGCAGGGCACATAAGGGGCACAGGTGAGGGCAGTGAGGGAAGGGCTGGCTGTTCCCATCGACAGTGGGAGCTGAGTCCCGGCCTTTCCTCCTTCCCCAGGTTCATCCTGCTTCTTGGAGGACAGAGTGCTCGCTGAGGGGGCCCTCGGGGCGCCCCAACCCCACAGGACCTCCCTGCGTCGCAGCCCAACCTCTCGGGAGAAAGGCTCCCGGGGAGCCCAGTTTCCCAGTCGCGCCTCCAGAACCAGACACCACGGCCAGTCTCGATGTGGCCTCAAGATGCCGCCTGGCCAGGCCTCTCATAACACTTCCTCATGTCCGAAGCCGCCCCCGCTTTTCCAGAGCTTAGACATTCACGGAATGTTCTGCAGGGAGGGCGGTAACCGGAGAATAATCCTGTGTGAGAGAAGATGGAAGAGAAATTGCCCACATCAGCATCTGGTGGCAGAACAAGACCTTGCAGCCAGAGGCCCAGCCCTTCTCCTCCCCTGGGATGTGGGACGGCCCGGCTGCACTCGCCTCGCATTGGTCCTCACCCTGTGTGACGCGGTGGTTCTAAGAAAAACACAGATTCGGTTTCTCAGGTGACCGGCCGTGTCTCTCCTGCCCACCTGGGCCTCGCCCGCAGCCCTGGCCCGCAGTTCCCCACCGGGAGCCCCGCATCGATCATGCAGGTGTCCTGTGAACTTCGAGGCGGGGAGGGAGGGCAGGGGGCCGGGAACTGTCCATCCCCAGGGCCACGAGCTCCATGGCCAAGGGCTCTGAGACGGCTCCACAAAGCCAGGAGGGGCTCCGGAGGGCCCCAGGCGGGCCATGGGGCATGGGGAGAGCATCCCTGGGGCCCTTTCCCACGGGCCCACGCGTCCTCCCCAGTCCGCCCCAGTCATCCTTCATGAGAAATCGGGGATCTGGTGAATAGGCTGTTCTTGGGACCTCCGACACAGACCTTCGGTCAGGAGCCCCGGCGATGACCGATGACCGGGGCTGGTGACTGGCGTGTGAACTGAACGGCAGGTGGAGTAGGGAGCCTGGCCCTCGCCGTTGGCTCAGACGCTGTCTCCGGCGAGTGCGGAACTGGGCAGAATTCCAGGCGCCCTGGGGGTCTGACAACCACCGGTCAGTGAGGGCGGCTGGGTCAGAGACCCCCACCCACCGTTGTCTCCTGGGGGAGTCGCAGGGCAGCAGGTCCCGGAACTCAGGCGCTCCCACCCTTCCCCCGCGAGGAAGTCTCGGGGCACCTGAGGGCGGCATGGCCCTTTGAGCATCTTAGGGAGCAGCTCACAGACCTTTCTCTCTGGCAACTCGCCTCCAAGGGCCGGGGCAGGGGCTCGAACTCCTCCTTCCTTCCTCAGCAGGGGACAGACTGGAATGCAGTCAGGAGATGAGCAGGTACTGGGAGGAAAACATTTCCAAAGGAAAATGGCACCCACGCTGCCTCGAGCCCCCAAACACACGTGTGTGTGTTACACGTGCATCCAGGGCACACGTGCTCACTGTGTGCAGACGTGTGACCAGCGCTCGGGCACACGCGTGTGCACGCACACAGTCCTCTCCCAGGCTCGGCCGCCTCTCCCCGTGTGGCCGGCTCCCAGGTGACGTTTTCCAGCCCCGGGCGGACGCCCGTCACGTCCTAACAGACTCTGTGACGGCAACAGGCAGGCCTTTTAAAAGCCACCTAAGAGGGAATATCTGCCCTAAAATAAAACTGACTCTCCAGAGAGTAAATCACCACCTTGGAACCGAAGAGGGTCTTGGGGGCTGGTTTTGCCTTCTTGCTGCCTGTGAGAGGGCCCTGCGGGCTGGCAGGATGCCCTCACCTTGAATCCGTCCCCCAGGCTGTCCCCAGGCCAACCGGCCGAAGCCTGACATGGCCCCAGCCTCCAAGTGACTCCGGAGGGAGCTCATTCCAGGTCGCTTCCCTTGCCAGACAGCTGTGCCCCATCCGCTCCGCAAATATTTACTGAGCATCCCTCTCTGTGTGCCAGACGCACGCATCCATCAGCCGAAAACTGCCTTCGGGTTGGAACATTTAAACCGATTAATTCTCCTGCTACTTTCAATCAATCATGATAGGAGCAGCTATGAATTTCTGAGCCGTCTGGGAGGGACGCGTCTCCTCTGTGACAAACACCCCACACCCTCCCAGGCCATTTTCGGACACGGTTCAGATGCACCCCCTTTTCTGGCAGGCTCACTGAAAGCTGGTTCTCAACCGCAGCACAGGGGTGCTGGCGCTGCTCGTCATGGGGCGATCGGCCGGCCCGTGGGACGCGGAGTGACCCCGCGGCCTCCCTCACTAGATGCCACGGCACCCCAGCTGTTCGTCTCCGGGCACGTCCCCGCCCCGGGGTGTGTCCACGGCGAATCATGCTGCAGAGTTGTCGTGTTTTAAAGGAGAGGGGCAGCAGGACTGGACGAGCAGGCGGGCAGGGAGAGAGGAGGAAGCAGCTCTCTATTTGCTGCCCAGTTGTTCATCCTGGTTGTTCCCGGCGCCGGGACGCGAAACCGGGTCCTGGGGATGTGTGGACTGTGCCCGCCGGAGGCGGGGGAGCCAACCGCTGCTCCACCAGGTGCTCCAGAAACTATTAGAGGCTTTCTGAGATGCGGGGTCTTTCCAGAGCCTGAGTGGAGAAACAGGGTCTCATTACACTCTGTGGGAAGGCCTGTCAATCGCTGGACCAAGACCCTCTCCTCCAGGAGGAAGGCCGCGGGCTGGGACATTCTAGGGGACACGCCCACCGGCAGCTTGTCCCCATCACGGGCCAGCCCTCTGTCTCGCCACGATTATCCCGTGTGCGACTCCGGGGTCCTGACTAGGTTCCGTCGTCACGTTCGGACAGCCCCTTCAGCCCCACACAGTTTGAATGAAGTCTCAGCGAGGAATTTTAGTCGGGAGCCTCTTGTCTCCCCCAGAAGCAGCGAAGGCGCCTCCCTGCCAGAGCGGCCCTCACAGAGGGGCCAGTGGAGGGGCCACGCACACGATGATTCAGTCACCTCCCATTGAAGGGCCGGCTGCACCTCTGAGAGCGCTGTCCAGCTGGACGCTTCGGCTTCTGGAGGCTTCCTCACTGTGGCTCCCCAGCGCCTGCCCCATGGGCCACCTGAGACGTCCTCCAGCCCCAGCGAGGTGCCAGCGCCCTCCCAGC
>RJWH01011415.1:0-12336 GCA_004363575.1 Solenodon paradoxus | reverse complement strand
CACACACCTCCCTCTCCTCCTGGGCCTTCTGCTCAATCCACTTCAAATGAACTGGCCTGGAGTTTTGCTGCAAAGCAGGATCCATAAAAAAAAATCCCTCTGTTCCAGTCTGGCACCCAGATGTTTGCATCTGTGTATGCCAGCTCGTCAGTCTCACAGACATTTTCTTTTCGAGAAAAAAGGAGGTCCAACGAGAGGAGGAGAGGAGAGGAAGGAAACTGGAATAAAGAGACCCACCACTTGAAAAAAGTATATGAGATCGCTTATTTCTCTTCACTTCCTGAAATAGAAACCGGAGCAGAAAGCAATGCTTCTAACTGGATTTCCCCAGAGATGCCATAAAAACCAAAGTGTCCAGCTTGTGATAACTGCGTTCTAGGTCCAGGGGAAGTGACAGCTTCCAGAGGACGTCCAGGCGAGAAGACCCGGGCCCCCCGTGTCCACCCTGCCTCTGGACACTTTGGACCAATAGTCACCGTCTTTGTGGGACAGACATTATCGGCAAGCTTTCCCATAAGCAATTTCTTCCGTTGTTGCTACCAAGCATGGAAGGGGAGCCGAAGGGAGCATTAGCTCCGAGTGAAAAGAGATGGGAGCAGAGAAAGCTGGCTGGGAGCAGACAGTCGGCTGCCCTAATGCTCGTTGTCCTCAAGACTCAGTGTTGTTGGCAAGAAGGCAGGTTCGCAAATCATTCAAAAGTCCCTCTTATTAGATGTGTGCTGGTGGCCCAGCAGTCTAGGACACCCTGGGTGCAGTCCACGTGCACCCCCAAGGTCCCTGGTTCGAGAGCCGAGTCTGGAGGAGCAACCAAGATGAACAACTAATAAAATGAAATCAAGTGCTTCTTCCTCCTCTGTCCTCCTGCCTGCCCGCCTGCTCACTTTCATGCCTGCCTGTACCTGTCCTTAAAAAAAACAACAACAACCCAGTCTTCTTATTTAATTTAATGGAAAGAGAATCATGTCTGTGATAGATCTTTGGCTATCAAAATGGTGGTTGTTGACCTCTGGTTAGTTCCACGGAGGAGGGTCTATCATATAGCCCAGAAACCTGTCCTGGCACCCTAAAACAAGGGCTTCATTGGGGAAGGGGATTTATGTTGAGCGATGCTTCTGGACCTTTGAGGCACCTTGAGGAGAACAGCAGAGGGAAGCCCATCTTTGTGCACATCTCTTCATACGGGTGGGATTGCCTCGATCGTCAGACCATGGTCCTCCTCTAGACTGGATTCTTTGCAGAGATGGATTGAGGGGCCTCTGTAATCCAATCGGTTTCTTTTGGCATCTGCGTGTGAACTGTGTGTGTGCATTTCAGCACACGCACTACATATGTGGCAGCTGACTTGGAGCACAAGCCCCATGCCTTCGTTCACGTCCTAGTGTACAGCCTGTCAGGGGGAGTGAGCTTGCAGGTCTGTCCTGGGTCTCAGTTAGGCCCGGTACCCGTCCCTCTGTTCCTTCCCTGTGGTCTCAGCTCATTGAGAAATCCAGATTGTTGTTCACAAACAGGAAGGACCAAGACAGCGGTGAATCGGTGACGGTACTTCTCCCAGCTGACCTCTGCCTGGTGGTCAGTGAAACACCTCCCTACACACCTAAAACACCCCAAAATGGTTCTCAGAGGAGCTTGATGGGAAGTGAGCTCCCACCGCCCCCAACACTGAGCAGTCAAGAATCTATCCAGGCATTAGCCTGTATGTTGCATCTGGTTTTTGTTTTCTTTATTGAAAAGAAAGGTGCAGGCGGGAATGAAGGCAGGTAGACAGCAGGCAGAGAGAGAGGAGGAAGAAGCATTTTAATTTTATTTGTATTTATTCACACTGGTGGTTCCCTCCCCCGGACCTGGGACTGGAACCCAAGTGACCTTTGCTCCTTTGGAGGTGAGTGACCTAACCACTACTCCACCAGGGGGTGCCAGATGTTGCATGTAGTTTCATCAGTGGCTAGAATGGAGAGGAACTGGAGTATCCTAAGCCTAAAGACAGGTCTTCACTGGCCCTCCATGTGCTGGTGGGCCATTCAGAAATCCATTTCTATATGCACGCACTTTGGGGTCATGTTCAATCCCAGCTAAGACTTCGTGTGTTCTCCCCTTCACTTCCACATGCTCAAGTGAGGAATGAGTAGCACTGATGGCGCGGAAACTTCTAGAGTTGATGCTGCGCCCTTTGTAGAGATTGGTGCTCATAGTCCAGTTGGGTCGCTCACCACCGTAGCATAAAGCTTCACTTAGGTTTCAGTACACAAACACAGCTGCACTTTTTCTGCTGCCATTTGAGGGACGGAGTCAGGCAGGCAGAGGGAATGGAGAGAATATGGAGAAGACACACACAAATGAAGAAAAGAGAAGTACAAAATTCCAGCAGCTGGCTGGTAGAGATTAAATATTTTATGCCTTGTTCTTTGCCTACAAGAGTCATTTTCTGGTGTGACCTGGTGGAGGAGAAGTTGGGTCAGTTGTCTCTGAAGGAGCACAAGCCATATACCCCTGGGTCTGAGTCCTGGATTCGGGAGTAGGGGCAGCTGGGTGTAGGTACGGGGAACAACCAGTGTGAACAACTAAATAAAAAGAAAATAAAGTGCTTCTTCCTCCTCTCTCTTCCTACCTGCCTGCTCGCCTTCATTCCTGCCTGCACCTTTCCTTTAAAAAAAAAAGTCGTTTTGTATATGTCCTGTTGGCACTAATTCTTGCAAATGTTTTTGAAGTTGATGCATCCTTTCTATGGAGAAAAACCGTCCAGGACCTTCACTGGGACCACTGGATGCATCAGTATTTCCTATCAACCAACCATGCATGAAGTGTTGACCTTGTTGAAAACAAAAGGCACCTAGGAAGTTTCTCCCTCAAGGAAACGGCATTATAGTGGTGGCAAGAAGGCATATGCTTGAAAAGGTTGGATGGCAATAAAAGCTCATTGCTTATACATCAAGACATAAATGGAAGACATGTTGGTAACAAGCACAGGTGATACTTCTTTGCTAAGGATAATAATGGCTGCCGCCAGGCCCCTGCCCTCACCCCAACCCCCGGAACTGTGACTGTGGTACTGGGTCCGGGCAATAGCACTGCGTGGGTGTGATTAAAACGAGCCTCTTGAGATGCAGAGATTGTCTTGGGTTATCTGGGGGGCACAGTTGGATGGCGAAGCTCCTTCTAAGGTGGAGGCGGGGCCTGAGAGGTAGAGAAGGTGTGAGGAGGGAGGCCAGTCAGAGAAAGAGCCAGAACCAAGGAGCTCAGGCTTGTAGAACAAGGAAGAGGCAAGGAAACATTCTCCTAGAGCCTCCAGGAGGAACAGGCCTGCCGAGCTGTTTTGAACTTCCCACCCACAGCAGTAGAGAGTGAGCTTGCAATGTGAGCCGCCCTGCCCCGTCTGCAGTCATCTGCTGCCTGAAGAAGTAAAGGCACTTGCTATTATAATCCACCTCCTTTCAGGGGGACCAAAGTCCCCAGCTGTCAGGGGAGGGGGAGGGGCGGGGGGGGGGGAGTCTGAATCAACATTGTCCTCCCAAGTCACACTCTTCACTAGTGAGACATCTAGATATGATGTCTCCAGGGAAGAAGAAAGGGACGGAGGAAATGCAACGGGTTTATCTCTGTCTCACTGGGCCTTGGCGGTTTGATTTGCAAAGCAAGGGACAGAGGTAGTCTGCTTTCCGTCTTCTCCACTGTAGGCCTGTGTGCGGTGGAGTGTGAAGGAAGCAGGCGCAGGGAGAATTGGCCCAAATCTACCAAAGCCATTCCTCGCTAGTTTAAGTGACAGTCATGAAGTGACAATCACGAGCAAAGGCTGTTATGGGCATCGGTGTTATCAAACCGACGTTTCCATCGTCAGCTACCCTTGGGAGGCTGTGGCACAAGGTTTGTTTTTCTCATTACCCTTTTACAGAACTTCAGTTGATTTTTTTTGCAAAAGGGTCGTCTTGATTTATAGGCGACACTGTGGGTGGGTGGGGGGCGGTGGGGTGAAGGGCTCGGAGTCGGGGTGTTAGTGTAGGGACAGCAATACCCCGAGGGCAGCCAGACTCTGCGTGTGACTCCAACACGTTTTCCTGCTGAAATCTAGAGAACAGGAGAGAATGATATTACCCCATAAAGAAAAAAACAAAATAAACAAAAATGTGTCTTCAGAAAGAGAAACCACCTGGTGTTCAAAGAAATCTGTTTTGTTGTCCTTGAATGGCTTTCCCGGGGATGGCTGAGGACTTGTGGCTTCTGAAAGGACCAGGAGGCTCTGACTTCCAGGCGAGGACCAACAGAGGGAACCCTAGTCACACAGGCACGCCAGCAAGCCGAGTGGCCTGGAGGGCAGGACTGCAATACCTGGATGATGACATGGGGACACTTCTCCCTGGGGAAACCAGTCCTAATGGGGGCTCAGCAGCAGATGACAAGGAAGTAAGAAGAAAAGAAAACCCGACAGAGGACAGAGGTGGGGGCTCGGATCGGAGGTTGCCACGAGTAGAAATGATGCGTGCAGTACTGTAGGAGAGAAGAACACTTCAGAACTCCAAGCGAGGAAATCCAAGATGCCACTTTAGCTCCAAAATCAATTCGACACTCGAGCTCTTTCAGCTACCGTAATAGTAACCACTAACAACCAGCATCTGTGTTAAGTGTCGCTCGAATTCGTTGTCACAGGATTCTCGTGGAAGACAGATCGACAGAGGAGAAAAGCAAGTCTTAATGAAGCTGTTTCCTAAGACCTCAGATCACAAATAATTGAACCAAGATTCTCTTAATATCTGTCTGCTTTCAGAATCTACATTCTCGAATACTCTGCTATGTTCTATTTTCTCCTGGAACTATCACAGCCATTACCGCTTCCATGATGGCCTCTCTGTCCTCCTTCACCCTTCTGCACTCTGATTTGGTCTTTACATCTCTCTTCTGATTCGTAATTCTCTATTCGGCTATGTCTGCCCTGTTGTTTAACTGAATTTACTGAATCCATCTATTTACTGCATCATTCATCTATTAGCTGTCTCGCCTTGTTATTTCTCATGGCATTTGATTTCCCCATCTGCTTTGTAAATTTTGTCTGTGGGGCATGCCCTGGTGACCTAGTACTCTAGAACACCCTGGCTACAGCCCCCACACACCCTAAGGTCACAGGTTCAAGACCTGAGGCTGGGAAGAACAACCACGATGAACAACTGAATAAAATAAAATGCTTCTTCCTCCTCTTTCTGCCTGCTTGCCTCTGCTCACCTTCATCCCTACCTGTACCTTTCCTTTCAAAAAACAACCCTTTGTCTGTGAGCTTACCTTTAGAAGAAATGATCTTCTATAGGGAGTTTTAATTAGTATCTCATTTGCTTCTCATGGTTGTCTTTGCCACAGCTCTACAGGATTTGAAGTTTTCAGACCAGATGGAACATTAGTCTCACAGCCTGACACTTCTTGAACACATGGAGACACAAAAACCACCCAGCATGAGTATGTAGCAGGTATCCGTACTCAGCCTGACGGAAAGCAGAGAATAGGCTAGTTGTAAGCTACGTCAGGATTTGGCTCTTTAGCCCTGCCTGCCTACTGCCTCTTTTGGCAAGGCCCATAAGCTAAGATTGGTTTTTGCATTTTGAAATGGTTGAAGAAATAGGAACAATATTTTGTGACATGCGAAAATCACAAAATTGAATTTCTAGTGTCCATAAACATTTATTGAAATATTGCATGGCCATCTGTGTACATATTGTCTATGACAGCTCTCATCCACAAACGACAGAGTTCAGTAATTGCAGCAAAACCATATGGCCCACAAAACCTAAACTATTATCTGACCCTTTACAGAAAAACTTGCCAAACTTGATCATCTAATTGAAATCACTCCTATTTGAAAGTGAAAGCACACTCCACACGTGTGTGTCAAAATTCTCTGTTGCTGTAAAGAAAAAATTCAGCGCATGCAAGATAAAAATATTGACAGTGATCATCAGTATCTTAAGATACCAAGGAAATTTTTAAAATTTGCCCAGATTACATTAATCGCTTGTCATTTCCTCAGGAAAACATGCCACTCCCGCTCATGACCACCAGATGGCGACGCAAATAGTGGTTCAAGGTTAAATCAACACTTTCTCATCGAGATACCTATTGCATACTTTGAAAAGAACACTTTATGAACGATTTGGATTTAGATATCAGCTCAATTTGTCCCAACTCAGCATAGCTTCTGTGGAGAAACAGGCTGAGGCTGAAGTCGAATCTTTGGGGGGAGGCGGAAGCAGTCAATAAGCTGTGATTATTCCAAGGTGGCGATCGCACACTGAAATGTACAAAAATCTTCTAGAATGTTGTTAAAAAGGCAAACCCCAGACACGGTGTTAACAAGCTTGCCTCTACAATTCGAAGACTCTGCATGTACTTATTGTTGTTGGTGGTTGGTTTTTTTTCCCAACATTTTATTTGATTCTGATGCAGGGGATCTGGGGTCACCGATTTAAAGCTACTAACTTGGAGAGTATTGCATCTCTAGGACTGAATAGAAGGATGGCTGATGGTCCAAATCACAGAGTCTAATGGGGAACCAGGGTTCTTGGGGCCCCCTTTGGCGGCAGGAATTCAAACTTGGGGGCAGGCATAGAGGAAGCAGTCGCTCCAGTCTCCGTGCCCACGGAGAAGAACTGAAAAGACCCATCCAAACAGAGAAGCCCCCAGGTACGGGGGGAGCCGTGGCTGGGCCACAACTTGGGGAGACACTGGAGGGGGTGATGATCTTTGCGTCAAGAGGCAGCAAGAGCAATCCAGCCCCTCGTGAGGGTGAGGTCCGGTGCCCTTAGGGCTGGCCAAGGCTGAGCTGGCGCTCCAAATGCTGAAGGAAGTTCCTTTCACACTTCAGGATGAGAGAGGCAGGAAGGCAACTCCTTGGCAGGCTGTGTGTGTGTGATCTAGATGACCTGTTCTCTTCAATCACGATTCTCCTTTTTCTTTCTGCCTTGTTTCACTTAACATGATGCCGTCCAATTCTGTCCACTGACACATGGAATACAATGAAATGAACCCCAGGAAAAACTGCCAGGGCATAAGATGATGACTGTCTGGGGTGTGAAGAGGGGAGGGAAGGAAAGAGGGAACTGGTGGTGGCAAAGGACACTGGACTCTGGTGGAGGGTGTGCTGAGAAATATAGAGTGAGATACAGTGTCAGTACCCTTTATGGGCCCGGGTAGCCGTGGCCACGCAGGACATTTGGCGCACAATTGGAAATTGGAATTGAAGCAGGAGTCACATCGTGTACACTCTGAATGTTTGTGCAGGGTTCCAGGCACTGGGGTAGCTCAGGCACACTGTCACCAGTCTGGTGGCATGGGGACAACACCCAGAAAACTGCTCCTCCAGGTCCTGTTCATGCTCCTGTCAGCTTCCTCAAGGCCTGGGCTAAGTGCTCCGCCAGAGGCATGAGCTCTCCTTCCAGACTGCTGGCCTGTGTAGACTTGCCACCAGCTCCCGCCACTGCAGAAGGCTTGCTCTTCACAAGCCCTCCCTTGGTCTCTGTCCTTGTCTTAGTCCGCTTGGCTGCCATCCCAAAATACCAGAAACTGGGTGAGTTTAGAGCAGAAATTGATTTCTCACAGTTCTGGAAGCTGGGAATTCAAGAGGAGGGCACCACTACAGCCTAGCTCTGGTGAGGTCTCTCTTCTTGGCTTGCAGACAGGCTGGCTACGTCCTCACGTGATGGAGAGAGGGAGGGAGGGAGAAAAAGCTTGCGTGCTCTCTGGAGGCTCTACCTAGAAGGGCATGAATCCCTCTTGAGGGCCCTAATCACCTCCCCAAAGCCCCATCTCCAGTTACCATCACGTGGTGGGGGGGTCTTAGGGCTTCAGTACATGGATTTAGAGGGGCACAATCCCATCCACAGCAGCTGCCTAACAGCTCCCCTCTCTCATGGAACCCTAGCTATTACAGCGCCCCTGTACTCCGAAAGTCTTCCAGAACTTCCATGCTAACTACCTCTTTCTTATCTCAATTCTTTTGACCACACTCCAGGGCAGACCCTCCCCTGTCAGCCATGTTTCCTTCGGCAAGTGTAAAGCAGAGATACTTAATGGGAGACAGACCAGGAGGACCTGGGAATGCTCACATGACTATTTTATGCCACATTGGACTGTTCTGTTAGCTCCAAGGTTGACTGTGACAAAGTATCACACACTGAGTGTCTTAAAGCAACAGAAAAGAATTGTCTCCCAGCTCTGGAGTCTAGACGTCTGAAGTGAAGATGCCAGCAGGACTCTGCTCCCTCTGAAAACTCTAGGGGAAGCTCCTTCCTAGTCTTGCCTAGCTTCTAGTGGTTGCCAGCAGTCCTTGGTGTCCCTTGGCTTGTGGATGCATCCCTCCTGCCTTTGCCTGTCATCACACAGCATTCTTCTTCCTGTGTGGTTCTCCCCTTTTTATAAGTATGCTGGTCGTGTTGGATTAAGGGTCACCCTCTTCTAGTGTGACCTCATCTTGACTAATTACAGCTGCAATGACTATTTCCAAAGAAGCTTACTTTCTGAGCCACTGGAGATCTTTTGAGAAGACAAAATTCAGTCCATAATAATTACTATCTATTTTTTTTTCCACACTGATCTGAGTTAAAGAAGTGTATTCATTATGACTGGATGCTAGGTGCCCACCAAAAATTGTGCTTCTGTTCCGTCACTAGAAGACGCCATGTTTTCCAGTTGCTTTCGCTTCATTTCTCACTAATGAAAAGTGGATCAAACTGAGTTTGCCAGTTCAGAGTGGGTCTTAAAAAATGTCGGTATGGTTTCTATTCTCTTTTTCTGGACAGAGAAAGAGACCTAAGACCTTAGGGAATGGCAGATCTCCATAGAGGAAAACTGCCTGCCCTGCTACTGGAAGTACAAGTTGATCTGTAATGAAAGTGAGAACTAAACTTCTGCCCTGCTTAGTTGAACCATGAAACTTAGGTGGTGTATTTGGTACCTCAGCGAGCACTGCCCTAATTAATCCTCTCGGAAGGCAAGATTGGTTTTCCTTTAATTAATTCATTTATTTTTAAGGAAAGGTGCAGCAGGAATGAAGGCGAGCAGGCAGGCAGGCAGGAAGAGAGGAGGAAGAAGCCTCTGATTCACTTTCTTCAGTTGTTCATCTTGGTGGTTCCCTCTGGCTCCAGAACTCAAACCTAGGTCTTTGGGATGTGCATGGACTGCGCTTCAGTTGGAGGCAGTTGATCAAACCGCCGCTTCACCAGGGAAAGTCATGGTTTTTATTCTCATGGGAGTTGATCTACTACTACTACTACTACTACTACTACTACTACTACTACTACTACTACTAAATATACCTTTGAATTCCAATATTATTTTAAACTAATAATGAAAGGACAGTGAAAAATATATATTATCCAACTTCAGACAAGTTATACCCATAGATACTACCTGCTTGTTTCTTCCAAAGTAAAAGCCCTTATAAGTTCCAGATGTTGCATTAGTCATTTAAAACTATTTTTCTTACTTTGATATTGCTATGAAGAGCAAAGTAATTTGTCTTTATACTGCACAAATAAGGAGAGAATAAAGGAGATAAAGGTGGAAGTGGGTTCTTCATGGGTCACATGGCTTTGGGATGAAAGTGGAAGGATGGTCTGATTTCCAAATACAGAGTTTCAACCATATATCTTCATTTTATGCCTTGGTTTTCAGTCTCTTAACTCAGACACCTCTTGTGATTCCTTCCAGTTTCATGCATATTTCAGTCGCTCAAGAAAACTAGGAGGGTTTTTAAGAGCCTTTCAGAAGAAAAGACAGCCTCACCTTGTATAGAGATTTTAGAATGAACCACACATGCTGAAGGCTTGGAGATGGCAGAAAGTCTTCATGAAGAAATTGTTTGTGGTTCACACAGATGTACTGGAACCAAAGGTTCTCCAGGAGAGGTGATTCTGCCCCTGGATGCTAGCGGGTGGCAGTGTCTGGGGACATGTTTGATTGTGAGACTGTGTGTAAGCCGTGCTACTGGACCTTAGTACCCAGAGACCAGGGTGCTACAAAACGTCCTGTGATGCACAGGTCAGTCCCTCAACAAAGAATTACCCAGTTCCAAATTCAGTCATGCTGAAGTTGAGAAACCCAGATTTACAGAAAGAATGCATGTGAAAAGAATTCATATTTAGGTTTCCCTTTTGTGGAGTTTGATTCGTTCTCAAAGGCCAGGTTTCAAGAATAATTTTGAGCATTTTAAGAATAACGTCATTGAAATCTGTATGCTAAGCACTGATAACTTTTTTTCCATAAGCAGGAGCGATTTACATCAATGATACATAGTGTGGGGGTTTTCTGCAGAGTTAGGCCAGTGAGCAAGCAGAGGTTTAATCAGAGGGTAAAGGGATGGAGCTGACCAAGGGAGGTTCAGACCCCGTGGGTTCAGGGTCGCTCCACATACCAGACAGGCAAAGCCAGGAAGCAAGTTGGGGGTCCATTAGTGGGGAGCAGAGACAGAGGGAGTCAGTCAAGGGAGGCTGAGACCCCCATTAGTGGGGAGCAGAGTGAGAGAGAGGATGCAGCCAGCCAGGAGGCTAAGACCCCATTAGTGGAGAGGCTGACGCAAGGCCTTGCCCGTGGCCTGAGTTCTGAGTTTTTAAGGGAAAATCCCACATGGTGAGGAAGGGGGATGGAGAGAGGAGTCTGCAGACCAGGTTTCAGTTCCTGATTGGCCAAGGTGACATTGTCCTTTGAAGTTATTGGTGATCTTCTTCAACTGATGTCATTCTTTTGTTTCTTGGTGAGGGTCTGTGCTGGTCACTACTACGTGTCCTATGTGTGGACTCGTCCATCAGCTTTCCTTATCAATCTGCAAGCATTCTGCGACTGGGTGCTGGAGCCAGAGGCAATTCACTGTTGTGATAGTTAAACTTTAATCCCTGGTCTAAGGCTTGCTCTTGGGGGTGGGGGGGGGGGCGGTTCTGACACATAGCAAGGTGCAATTTTCAAATTCTCAAATCTCAGTTTTGCTTTTGATGCAGAATGTAAAGATGAGCATCTAAGAAATGGAAAATTAGAGATTTTTAACAGTAAATTAGAATGTAAAAATCAGAGAAACACAGAATAAATCATCAGTGATGCTTAATTCCATGAATGCTAATAGTTCTAGAAAAAAAACCCATAAACACACTTAGTTTAGCATACTTTTATGGGAGCATGAACAAGTTGAAAATAATTTATCTTTTTGAAGAATATTAAGCCCTATGATAAAATATGCATGATATAGTGTTCACAAAAAACTTCAGCACGAAACTTAAAGATTGGGCGTACCCTGGTGGAGCAGTGGTTAGGTCAATCCCGGCTGAAGGAGGGCCGGTCGCATACCCCCGGGTTTGAGTCCCAGGTGGGCTGGCAGAGTTGGGGGGAAGCAACCAGTGTGAACATCTAAAATGGAAATAAAAATAATAAAGTAGTTTTTCCTGAAAAAAAATAAAGAATGGACGATTCCAATCTTAGCTATGTTTTGTTTTTGATAAATGAAAATATTGACAAAAATACTGGAGAGAAAAAACTGCTAAAAAAAAAAGCTAACATTTTTTTCTCGTTTTTGAGATTCCTTTCTTCTCTACAATTTTGATTATTTTTAAATCTCTCACATTAAGCGTGGCAATACTGTCATTTCTAAGAAATATGTATTTGGTCATTCAGAGGATCAAAATAGATTTCTCACCTACTGGTTATTTTATCTTCCTCCACTGCTCCAGGCTCACAGCTCCTGAAACCCTTGGAATTTTCTGAGTGATAAGAACAATTGCTGTCTCTTGTTATGTTAATGAAGTGACTTTTGAACCCTCACCTAAGAATTGGGGCTGGTTGCCAGGGCAACCGAGCTGGTCCTAGGAGGGTTAGAACTTTAGTCTCATTCTCACTCCCACCTCCCCAAAGGGAAGAGGGGCTGGAGGTGGAATCAATCCCCATTGGCCAAAGATTTCATCAATATTGCCAATGGGGAAAGTCTATACAAAACCGCAAGGACAGGATCTGGAGATCCAGGTTGGCGTATATATGGAGGCTTGGGGGCAGGGATTCCTCTGGAGAGGGCTTGGAAACTGCATCCGTGTGCCCCAGACCTTGCCCTCTGCTGCACTTCCACCTGGCTCTTCCTGAGTAACAACCTTTCATAGGGATCCGCTAATCCAGTAAGTACAGTTTCTCCCACTTCTGGGAGCTGCTCTAGCAAATGGATCAAACCCAAGGAGGGGTCGTGGGAGCCTCTGGTTTATAGCCAGCCAGGTGATGTGACCTGGGCTTGCTACCAGCATCTGAAGTGGGTGTGGGAGGCCTACACGCCCATAAACAGAAACACACGCATGCACGCTCACACACAGACATACGTGCACACATATAGACATA